>JADAQX010000401.1:0-45120 GCA_015476325.1 Cardiosporidium cionae
GGGAGAGAGGGAGGAGAGAGAGAGGGAGGGAAGGAGGGAGAGAGGGAGGGAGGAGAGAGGGAAGGAGGGAGGAGAGAGGGAAGGAGGGAGGAGAGAGGGAAGGAGGGAGGAGAGAGGGAAGGAGGGAGGAGAGAGGGAAGGAGGCAGGAGAGAGGGAAGGAGGCAGGAGAGAGGGAAGGAGGCAGGAGAGAGGGAAGGAGGGAGGAGAGAGGGAAGGAGTGAGGGGAGAGGGAAGGAGAGAGAAAGAGAAAATGGGGAGTGGGAATGTGAAGGAGGGAGAGAGAGGTGAGGTAAAGAAAAGAAACAAAGAGTTGATAAGGAGGAAACACTGCAAAATAGAATTATTAGTATCCGAAATTTGTTAGTGAGGCTGTATTTTTTAATAACGATAGCGAGTGGCTATTTTTGTTCATTGTCTTTATATCTTTGTACTCTTTTGTTAGGAATTATTTTCTCATGATGATCGTTCTGTTTCTTCAACCTTTGCTTCTGTTAAGGAAGATGTTGTAGTATTGAGAGGTAAGAAATCATTCTTATATATAAAAGAGAAATTGTTTTTAAACTAAAAATAGAAGGCTGATCAAGAAAAGTTTGAGCTTAGACGATACTCTTTTCTAAAGCATGAATTGTTTTTATTTTTATATTTTTTCTGAAAGGGCTATTAAACATTGGTATTCTATAGAAATTGATTTTTTCTACATGTTTCCTCCAATATTTCAAGGCTGATCAATATGATCTAATTAATGTATACAGTCTTGAATCAATGCTGTATTGGATTGCTTTTTTATTATCTCTCCTTATCATTTTCATGCAATATTTTATAAATGTCTTTATTTTATATTTTTCTTTGGAATTTTTTGCTTTCTCTTCATTTCATGTCTCTCTCTCAACGCATTTCTCTCATTCCTTCCTCCTCTTCCCCCTTCCCTCCTCCCTCTCCTCCTCCCTCTCCTCCTCCACCCCTCTTCTCCTCCCTCTCCTCCTCCACCCCTCTTCTCCTCCCTCTCCTCCTCCACCCCTCTTCTCCTCCCTCTCTTTCCTCCATGCAATGTTTCTATCTTATCTCTACAGATCCTATGGCCTTCTCTTCGCCAGCTCCCTATAACTCTTTCATCCTGGAGGATGACACTTCTTTCTTTTCTCAGTTTTCTCCATTCTCTTCCGTATTAGAAACGTTAAATTCTTCTCCTGGAACATCTCTTCCTTCTCATAGCCGAGGGCAATGTCCTGTGGACACCCTCCCCTTTCCTCTACTCTTCTCTCAGCTTAAACTGAGATCACCTCCTTCGAGAAATGCTGCCCTTCTAAATTCCCATAGGCCTCTCCACGCTCGATATCTACCCCCCTATTTTCAATGCCTCCACCCTTCCTCCCCTCTCTCTAGCCTTCCCCCTCCAGGACCTACACCTTGCTCTCAAGAAACCTTTATGAGTAGATATCCTTGCATGTATGATGTAGAGAGGAATTCCATTGCGGAGAGAGTCGCTGCTATCCCAGTGATGCCTCACCGAAACGATTTCTTCTTTCCTTCTCAACCTTTTCATCCCTCTATAGCGTCGATGTCGCTAAAGGAGGGTATGTACCCCCCTAGAAAAGCTGTGGAAGAGCCTCCTTTCCCTCCAGAGATACATCGATACCTTCCAGCCCCTAAGATGCGAAGGGGATTGGATGAGACACAGCGTCCCTCTTCGCTGACACCTCTCCCCTCGGATAGATTTCCCTTTGCCCCGTCCAGCCTCTTCGCCTTGTCTCCACCTTCGTGGCGTGCTGCCAAAAATGGGAAGAGAGAGAGGGAGGAAATTCCTTGGCCATTGTATCCGGGTGGGGGGCCCCTCCCCTTCGCTCCCGTATGGAGTGGAGAATTTCTTGAGCAGGGAGAGAGCCAGAGTGTGTATGGTCCTTCGTTTCACTCTTATTTTGCTAATAAGAGGCAAACTGTGCAAGCCTCTTCTCAGTCGATATCTCTGCCACCGAGAGAGGATTCTCTGCAAGAAAAATCTGTGATTTTGCCTTATTTACCTCTATTTGGAACGGTTGAGCAGGAGGCACCAAAACCGCCGCTGGGCGAAATCTCACGTGGACAATCTTCTTCTTCTTCTTGTCAAGAAGAGGATCTATCTTTTGAAAGTATGGATCAGGCAGCTTCCCCTCCACTGTGTTCTAGTATCCCTCCTCTACATCTATGGGGATATAATCTTTGTATGTTTTTGATAAGCACGACGCCTGCAGTCTTGCATTCACAGACGTTCCAACGGCCAGCCAAGGAATCTCTTCCATTTTATCTCCCACATCTATGGGATGCAATGGAGGATCCTAGTATTTTTGGCTTGGATATCCCTCATAGGAATGCAGAAGGGCAATTGTGCACCTTGGCCGGTATTCCTCATCTCTCTGGGATTGCCATTTATTCTGCTGAGAAGACAACATCCCGTAGTCCACCTCTGTTTTATTTTTCAGAGAGTGCTGCTCCTCATAAACGAAAACCATTTTATCAATTGATTCATGAATTATCAACACAATGCCCCTCAAAAATGAACGGGGATGGCACGTTTCTTCAAAAATATTCTTCAATGATTTCTTCTCATTCTTGGTAAAGCAGAGGGAGGAAGGAAGCCAATGCCAGAGGAATTTAAAAAATGAAAGGGTGTAGGATGCTGCCATCCTGTACAAGGAAAACGTAGCATAGAGTTTATATGCATAGAAGGGGAGGAAAAAGTAATAGTCTATATATATATATTGAATGAAACAGTCTTCACAGGCTACTCTATGTTTTCTTTTAATCCTATTTTTAGGATTGCCATCTGTTGGAAAACCATTCAAAGGCAATATACTGGCAAGCAATCTCCACAATTTTTAGTATTTTATTGGCTCAGGGCAGCCCGTTGTGTTGAAGCTTCTCTAGCCAGGCTCATACCTTTTGCCATTATTCCATATAAATTAGATTTACAACTTTGGCCAGTGGGTAAGAGTTTTGTTTTGTTGATTATTTTTGAGAGAAACTGTCTGGCTTTTGTTTGATTTCAAATTTAATAATTTTCCTTCTTGTTTTTTATAGTTTTTGTGGTATGCCTATTTGTTTGATTAGATTGCTCGAATGATGCGGAGAAAACTCGGAATTTCTTTGCAATGGAAAAAGAGCGTATTAAAGCTTGGTTAGATTATTGTGAAATATCTCTACCCGATTTCAATCATTTTAATCGTATTGGAGATTCCGTGGCATAACCACGCATCAAGAAAATCCCTCTAGGCTTTACCGTTTCTCAAATTCCTTTTCTATATACTCTTGTGAATTCTTTGTACAATCATGCTTCTCCTTCCTGTGATAATGCCTAGAAAAATGATTGTCCAATGCTTCCAAAGTATCTTTTTTTAATAAAGGATAAGGAAATTTCTGTTTTTGGAGTTATTTTCAAAAAGTAATTCGTTTTTTGGTTAAAAATGTATACCTCTCTTTGCTCGTAGGAGCAAAAAGAAGTAGAGAAGTGGCGATGAGCCAAGACCTGTATATAATTTTGCCACGTTCTCCTTCTTTACGTAACAAACAATTTGTCTTTTAGTAGTATTGTTGTAGTCTTGGCTAAAGATATTGTCTGGCTATGCATGCCATACGCTAGCAAAGAAAATGGGATGTTATGTAAGTTTTGCGGATATCGCTCTAGTTTGGAGTCTTGAAGATGGAGAAACAAGCACCAAAACTGTTTTTTTCCATAATGTATAGTGTTTGGTTGTGACTGTTTGGTTCATATTTTTGCTTCCGTTGTAATCGTATTGGCTTCATATAATAGAATCACTCCATTCTTGTTGTCTTTCTTTCCACTTCTATGTGTCTACGTGTGAAAGCACGAGAATTAAGTCGTAATTTTTTACGCCGAATCTATTTTCATAAAAATATTGATTATATTATTATTATCGCATTGTGGCTTTTCTAATAGTTGTAGAATCCACTTTAACTGGATGAAAAGTTTCGCTTTGCCATATTGCTCTGGTCGTTAGAAAGTTACACCATTGAAGAGCAATGTGAAATCATGTGCATAAGCTTCTCGTAATGGAAACATCCATTTGTTCATGGTTGGGAAAACTATGTAATTGGCGGGTATATATTCATAATTGATTAAACGCGCTATTTCGAGAAATTTTTGTTTCTAGTATGCAGAAATGAATTTCTATATTTTCTCTATATAACCTCTTGGCTTTATTATGGCCTTTTCCATTTTAATCTGTGTTTTAAATGTGTCAAGAGAGCGTTTCTGCTGATCTTTAAACTGTTTTTTTATGAAGACAATTTTTTGGAAGGGATTAGAAGTAGTCGTTTCCGCCTAAAGGTAATCTTTGGAGTAGGCATGGTAGGAAAGCCGAGAAATGACTGTGTGATTCAACCAAAGTTGTTGTTTCTTGCTATGCGATAATAGTTTCAATCATTGTGCGAATCTGAATCGTTTTATTGATACGCTCTTTAAAATTTGATAAATTTGTTATTGGTTTTCATAAAAATGCGTTTGTATAAATCAGGTAAAATGCTGGCGAGGTTATAAGTTTTGAAAGACATGATTTAGCTGTTTATCAAAAGGATGGAAAGCAGTGATATTGTTAGTTTTTCGTATGGTTTCATCTGTTTTTTTGTTATGCTGTTTGCGTTCTTTTCAAGCTCTCTTTGTTGATATAAGAAGAAATGCGTAAGAACTCAAAGCAGAATTGTTATGACATAACGTTCGTACCTAAGGAACAGGGTCTCTGCTGCGATGAATTGATGATTCTAGTACATATTTGTGTGCATAGCATGAATGAGAAAGAAAATTACGGTGATCATTGTTATGCAGTGCAGATATTTAAGATAGGAAAAAGCGGAAGGCCTGTAGTGCTAACGCTGTACTCTAACTCTATGACTATTTTGGGTACAATCGAAAGACTAAAAATTAGTAAAAGGGAAAGAATGAAGTTATGCATCAAAAGATGGAATGATTAGAACAGGAAGTATAGAAGCATTCTGAACCCGCATCATTCTTGTTCAATGCTGTGATCAATATGAAAAAGCAAATAGGGCACAGATTGCCGAAAAGCTTGTTTTTGCTGAAGCAGTTTTAAAAAAATGCCACCACTGATCTTACGTAGTGGTGTAAAAAAATGCATGATCAGTGAAATAACTCTTTGATCTTATAAAAGTAGTTATAATAGTTTTTGAAGGGAGAGAAATTGCATCATGCAGCTTTAATTGAAAAGCAGGCGGTAAGTTTTGTTGTGGAAGCCTTAGTCCGTTTGAATTTCCTGCAAAGAAATGAATAAAAATCGAGAAGTGACTGAAAGTACACGAGATGATACCTTATATCAAAGTATTTCATAGTAGTATTTAGTGTCTAACTGAGGTTTTCGAAGTGAGGATAGGACATGAAGAAAGTGCTGTGTAACATTTGTGCCAGCTTCAAGTTTTGTAATCATTAGAGTATACCAAATCAGACGGTTCCATGTAAACTTGAAATATTTCTTTTGGTTACGTTTGAAGCAGTAGCTGACAATGGATAAAATTAAAAGCATTGCAAGGCATTTCTTTCTGTTCAAGAATTGTAATAAAAAGGATGCCCCAGTAGCTAAAAATATAACTGGGAGGATACGGCAAAATGCTGCTGGGGTTCCCAGGTAATCGAGATGAGAAATAAATGGATTAAAGCAAGTAATCTATAGGCTGGCTCCATAGATCATTCTTCTACTCCTAGCATATTTCTTTAACGCAATTAATTTGGCTGTGCGAGTGCTTGTGGAATTGCCTAATTAATTTTTGCTGCTTAGAGTGTTGAATTCAGATATAGTTTATTTCTATAGAAACTGTGTTTTGTTGTACTAGATAAGCAGTAAGTAGCTGAGTGAGTACGATATTCTATTCCATTGTTAAAAATTACTGCTGTAATATTGATTATTGTATGAGTAATTTAAACATTGGCATTGATTGCCTTGAATTAAAAATAAGAGGATTATCTTCAGTTCAACAAAATAATTGAAAAATCACAGCGAAGGTTTGCATTTGTTTGCCTCTATTTTTTTTCATTACATTCTGTTAACCTTGTTTATGTTAACTTACAGTTTGGTCAATGTTGGCTCCCTTTAAGCAATTTCAGTAATGCTTCCTGATGCAAGAGTCACTTTCCGAAAAGTCTCCAAAAGCTAATTTTTATTGCATCCTTAACAATGTAGCTTGCCATATCTTAGCCTAACAAACTTGGATATAGTAATCTATCGTATCATTTCGGCTTACTCGTAATCATTTTGAGAATGGTCTTGGTTTTTGTTTTACTCAATATTATGGTGCAATGATGCTTTCCATGGGAATACTGCGCTTGCGAAGATTCGTGTGGAAATGTTATTCAGTTGTGCAAAATTCGTAAAGTCTTATTTTCTCGAACCAGTCAATCAAACAATGAAAGCAGTGCAACATCTCCTAGTTTCTTTCACCTCAATTATTATCATTTGCCACACACAAAATTGCATAGCTTAAGGAGAAAAATGGAAAAAATGTTTTACTTTACTCTGTTAGTAGTTCTTGCTCCTCCAATGCTTTTCTTAGCGCCAACCGTTTTTCTTCAGCATCTTTGGAACCCTCGCAACTTATTTCAATTTCTCCATCTGCTTCCGCTATGTGCACTATGTCCTCCTGATTAGTATTCTCGCCTGTGGATCCCATTGTAGGTGTGGAATTGGTTGTATTGGATGCCCCTAAGCATCAAAATGAAGAAGAAAAATAGAAAACAGGAATCTACATTAATGACTGTAGTTTAACTCGATGTGAATAATAGAATTATTTTATTTTTCGGAAAATACGAACATAGTATGTGTTGTAGTATATGTAAGACCGATGAATGGGAAACTGCTCCGAAAAAAAGCGTAGAGGAATAGAAATGACGAGTGTACATTCCCTACGCAAAGTATCAAATCGATAATAACAAATTTTGTTCGAACGATACCAATATGTGTGGTACTCTATTGTTACTCAACGTGCTACCATTTATAGGCTTGCGTGAGTAGTGCGCTTACTGCTTATCGTTTCTTCCCGAGCTATCCCATCTAAGCGTTCCATTTGATTCTTTTCAATGAATTGATGCTGTAAAAATTTCATAAAACCTTCAAATTGTTGATTCTCTGCAGTCCAGTATGCCTTGTGGTCATATGTCCCGTTGTATTTTTCATGTAGTAAATTTGGGTCCAGCACTGCCGGAGGAATCTACATTGCGCACACGATAGAATTTTTCGACAAATGTGCAAAACATTTTCCTTTCTATGGAGGTTATTTGATAGCCTTTCTGTTCCATTGAAACAATGTTTAACAGTTTTATGGGAAAAAGCTCACTTCAACTACCAATCTAAAATTAAGGTTCCTATTAGCAAAAAGATCTATGCGTGGATGAAAAATTTTATTCCAAGCATTATCTGTGTGGTCTTCAAGGAAAACTAGCAACGATATTTCATTTGTATAGGAAAATATGCCATACCACTGCATGAAGTGTTCTCATCTCCTCTTCGCTTGCTGTAGACAAAAACTTGAGTTTCATTGCTGTTTGGGCGGGTATGAAGGGGCTCAAAACATTCCAAAAGGTCTGCATAATAGAAAAGTTCTTAAAGTTCTTGCAACGCATTGCTCAAAAACACATTCAAGTGTCAAGGGATTTTTCCAGCATTTTCTTTGCTTAAGAGAACAAACTTTTACATTGAAAGCAGCAAACTTAAAGATAAAACAAAAAATAAAACAACTCGTGCAGTGCAATTGCGTCCAGTAGGCACAACATCACTTTTAGGTGGAAATTTCGTTGCGAGACGTATGCTTTAGTCGCTGGAATTTTTATCAAAGCATATTTCCTTAATATATTAGAACTTCATATTTGAATAAAAAGCATGTTGCTACTGTATAGAAATGTTAAGCTGCAAGCATTACGTATCCCAGTATCAAAAACAGGGGTATTTCATTTTCGCAAGACAAAAAGATGTATTGCAACATTACCAGGAAGTACCACGGTGTATCTAAGAAGAAGGCAACTTCCAATGTTTCGGGGTAGTAGTTTTGGAAAATATCAAGAAATTTCAGCGACAAATTTAGCGGTGGTTGATTTGCTGTTGTATATCCATTATAGTCGATAACAAACGAGAACTTGCATATTCCCTGGCACCGATCTAAGGATTGCGACGCCCGTTCAAGTATATATAATAGTAATTTCAATGCAAGGTCAGGGTCATCAGCTGGATGACTTAAGCTTGGCCTATAAAAAGGGGCATGTTCTGTTTTCTAAACTACACCAGGTTGTGAAATTATCTTATTTAAATATAGCAGTGACATTTCCTATCACCATGCTAATTCAATTGCATGTAAGTTTATGAGGCTCATGTTTTTATTGTAATGTAGGAATGTTTATTTTGTTTTTTCGAAACTTGTCCCGTCATTTTAATGCACCTGATAAAAATTATGGGGTAACCATGCACGTCAAATCCTTTTCGAAAGACCTGCCCCCTAGAAATTTTTTGGATATCCTTTGGGCGTATTCGTTCAGGTTTGTATTTTCGACGAAATTGAATACCCTCTATCAACAGTTTCAATGCGTTCCCAACCTGCCAATTGCGCGCTTGCAAAAATCTACAGTATAAAGAATGTATCCACATAACGATTTATATGCTCCGCTTATACACACTTTAAAAAACAAACCAGTAAAATATATGGATAGGAGAATACTCGCTTAGTTTGATATTTAGGGCTGGCACTTTATTGGAATGATCTTTATAGGATCGGGATTTGAAGCTGGACTTTTGATAAATTTATGATGAAAAGTAAAAGAACTTTTCAGTCTCTACTGCTTGATACTCGAAATAAAGTGGGTAAGTTTCTTTTTGTAATACTACAAAAGTATTGAGATATCGATTAATTTGAAGGATTTTTACTTTTTACTTAAAGTAATTTTCTAGAAAGATAATTAATTTAAGGTGTATGTGTTGAATAACTTCACTAAATCAAATAAGTTAAGAGAAAATAGACATATTTAAGAGAATGGTATTATTTTCCCTAATGTAATATTAACTGGTGATGTCAGACCTATGAAATTGAAGGTACATCAAACGACTATATGGTACTTATATCTATTAACCTAAGTGTAGATACAATGAAAACTAATATACAAACACAAAAGCCTCGGAACATTATTTTGTACATTCCTGACAGGCAGCTCTCAATTCTATAAATCGTACCGCATAAGACAAGCATCATCGAACAGCCAGTTGACTTCAAATCCAGTTAAAGGTGAACTGAGTGTACAACTGTAACTATCGCCATTCCCCCGAACTGATGAGACGGGGCAATCATTGGCTGATTTTGCAAGTAGTTCTCTCTGCATTAGTAATATACGTTTCCGGAGTATTAGCAGCTTCTTCATCTGCAACACTGGTAGATTCGGTGCACTGTAGGGAACGATAGAGTGCACAGGTGGCGGAGGAAACAACTCCAAAGATGCCAAGTGTTCGGCTGGCATTTTCACTAATTCAATTAACTAATTTTTTCCCAACAAATTTTAAAGTGCCGTGTGAACGAATTCTACCCCTATAGAAAGATATTGTCCTGCGGATAAAAGTATTTAGCCTAAAATTGATGGAAGAGTGTATATAAAAATAGTTTTGTTAAATCTTCTGAAAATTTGTCGGCTGTAGTGAAGTAATTGCGTCAAGTTGGCAAAGAGAAAGCCTTTCTTTCAGAGTAGAATGAAAAAATTGCGGCTTTGTTAAAAAAAATTGTTTATTTTCACTAGTTTCGATGTTGGTTTCTTTTCTTAGTTGGAAATGGTTCATGTTAGTTCTATAAATACTTCAGAAAATAAAAGGAATTTCTAGCAGGTTCAGCACATATTTTTATGATATACATAACCGAGTATTAATGCGTCAATTACCAGCCGGGCCATAATTCGCCAATATAACCGAATCCTCCCCTCAGACACAGGGGTTGTAGGCTAGGAATGCAAAAGGTAAACAAAGACAAGATCTTCCCTTTAAGAAGTCGCAACTCTCTAAGAAGAACTTTGACTAATTACGAAAGCAAGATGAAAAGGGCGCTAAGAAACACAGGGAAAAATCGAATGCAGTTATTTCCCCAATTCTCGAATATTGTTGCTTGCTATGAGTTCAAAAAATGTCTGAATTAAAAAAGGAGTACGAGTAACAAAAGCTAAAGAGGACATAGCTACTACAGCAGAAAATATTGTCTTATCACTTGGATCACCAACAAAGCTGTTGTATGACCAAGCATTGAAGTTAATTTAGCTGCAACAATGGAGCAAGTTAAGGCTGCAATATGCCAATGTATTCCTATCAAGATATCCATATTACTCTCGGTGATACTTGGTGCAAAAAGATATAACATAGTATGAGCTATCCTACTTCCTGTTATAGCATCTTACAGTTTACCCAGCATAGTGAGCTGTGCCGGGGTATTTTTAATTATCTTTTGCTTAGCAACTTAGTTCGCTTGAAGAAAAAATATTTCCAATACTTCTAATTTACTCCTCAAACTTTTGCCTTAACGAAGATACATATACATGAGAAAGTGATGAGATGTCTTCAGACAATAAAGGCATTTGCGATGGCATGCCAAGCTATGCTTAGCCGCAGTAGTGATTGGCGGAGATAGTGTATACAAAATGGTTAGCTATCAAAGTTCCCAGCCATATTATGCTACGTGAAATGCTCCTCATCTTATTGCAATAATGTAAAAATTGTAGGATTTTTTGCCATTCTACCCGAAGTACAAAACGACTTGTCTGCCTTCCGTACTATTAATTGACAATTCTGCTCAAGTACACAACGTGGGGAAAGCAGGAGCTATAATTTTATGGGCTTTCAGCCGGTTAAAAATTCTATATCAGCCTGCGCAGTTGCAATATTTCCCAAAAGCTTTCATAATGTGTATATGATAATCTGTAAGTATAAATTATACCATTTCGATTTAAATTTAGGTCTGGTATACATAGAGAAGAAAAGGGTACTTAATATCATTTTGCATTCGGTTCGAGTAAACGTTTAGAAACACAACGTAACGATAAAAATTCCACCCTTTGTTTGTTTTAATATTAATTACGAGTGAACATACAATATTGTCGTTAATACAACGGTTAAAGTAGAAATAGTTTTGTGAATCTATATCGATATGGCTTTACCATACGTTGATCCACGAAATTGTGAATAAAACTCCTTGGACAGAAAGCAGATTGCATTAGCTAGAAATTTTTCTTACGGAAGGTATCTTTGACTGCTTAATCCATCCTGAGTATAACTTTTGAAAGCAGGATACGTTGTATACGTAGACATTTGAGAAACCTTGCAAATCATTTTCTCTCTTATTGAATCGTTGGTTTCAATTTGCCGTAAAGGTACCACTTGGAGCCATTCATCAAGAATGAAACGCATGAGTTTTATATGTACAGCATCTACAGTGATGTAAATGTTTTTCCCAACGCAAAGTGCAACCGAATAGAACGAAGTTTCACTCCCTTGCTCTAGCGGAGTAGATTTTGATGCACGTGAAAAACCAAGCGAAACACGGCGAGTGGATGGTACTGCATCCGATTGTTGTTTTGCGGTCACGGGAATCTCCTACAAACAAATACTAGCACTGCCTCTAACATGTTATGTAAAAATTTGCGTGAATCTGAGCTAGATGTGGTATACTTATGCTATTCTATAAAAATTAGTAATTCGTCTTGCATTAGTAGAGCTTTCATATGAATCGCGTATACAAAAATGTTTTTCTCTTGTATGGTGTATCAGCAGTGACATGATTTTATCTTCTTTTTTCATTTTTGCAATCCTAGTTACCGTTTTTCTTTTGGAAAAGAAAAACGGTAACTAGCTTGGGAAGCGCGTCGCATCTCAAAATTTACTTGATAACCAACCCTTTATCGATATGAAATCCCAACGGCCCATACCTTTTCCGGCCAAGGTTCATAATAACAAAATACGAAAGGTGCAATTTCCAGGCCTTCTTGATCATCCTTCGTCAGTTTTACATTGCGACTCAACAATGGTGGTATAGGGCACCTTTTGATACAAACAGTTCACGAAGCATAAGCATTTAAGATTACCTTTGGAATCTTGCTAGACTCCAAATAATATGCCACACATTATGGTTGCTATGCTATTTTAAGTGAATTTTTTAAGTGACAGCAAACCCATGATTACAGATGTAAATTCAATTTTGGCATGTAAAAAAGGAACAATTTTGCAATATCTCACATTGGAAGTTCTGAATTTTCTAATATTTTGAATCCGCCGGCCAATTCATTTTTACTTGGAGAAAGGCCGTCGACAAATTTCCAAAGGCGTGGATCCGAGCAAAGTCGTTCATTACCTTGAAATCTTTCAAATGTTGCAACGTATGGAACCTCATTTTTGGTTACTTGAGTTGTTTTTGGTTTTTCTACATTTGCAAAAGCGTAGCAACAATAAACACTTTTTTTTTAAATAATGATTACCTTTGAATGGCATCACTACACAATTTCATATAATCGAATGCGCTTCAAAATTGTTGCTTATGCTTAAAAAATGATATAGATCCTATTGAATTTAATATAATTTATACATTCATATAAGTTTAACACAAGCGAAAGCGTAGCCATCACGCGTTTTTTGAAAATGCCTTTGTATAAAAATAAAGTTAAATTGCTTCCAAATCAACTACCTTCAAGTGTCGTTACATATGAAGCTGGTGAAAGAGTAAAAGCAAAGATAGCATATGTTGTGTCCGCTGGATGCATTTTCATGAAAAGATGCGCTGATCTGACTCCAAACGGAAGAAATTCAAATACCTACACAATTTGACAAATTTTATGGCGGTTAGTTACCAACGCTACTAAGGCAAAGTTAACGTGCCTCGAAAAAACAATTAGAAAGTGCAAAAAATCTGGCAATTTTTCAACGAATGGTAAACTAGAATGAGTGACTGTAAATGAAAAAACTTTACTTGTTTGTGAAAATTAAAGATGGCCTTGCGGTTTTCACTACTGCATGACTCCTGCAACATCCTTTTATATGCCAGTGGAATTCGTACTTCAAGATTATCTTCTTTCATATACCATGATGATTCCGCTTTGTAAACTAAGGAGAAGAGTGGGTAGTCTTGCTCATTTAATATCAACATAAAGACAAGTTTATTAGAGTATTTCTATTTTAAAATGTTTCATCGTTGAGAGATCAAAAGATGTATAATGACATATTACCTTTACTACAACTGCTTTTAGTTTTAGCTTTGTTACGGCAATAATTCAGTCTGGAAATAAATGATTCATGCTGATTTATATCTTTTTCGGGTATAAAGGTTCCATTTGCTCGGAGGGTTGGACCTAAGCGCTTTTTACTAGGTAGAATTCCTGCACCTCTACCCGGCACTAAGGGACTCATTAATGCTAATTGTTTTAGTTCATGTTTTGTGAAGATTCCCGCAGGGACTTTAGCGAATCCTTTGCAAAGTAGTTCATGTGAAGTAGCTATAAATAAATACGAGATAACAGCAATTAAATACGAATATAGGAAACAAATTAGCATCCATCTTGAAATTGGTGTGAGAACTAACTGTAGCATAATCTCGGAGCGGGTTTGCAAATAGCAGGAGTTACGGAACTCAGCGGTAGGGCTGTAATAGCTGGTGCTATGGCGGAGTCGGCCACATCATTCACTAATTTTATAGGACAGGGTTCGGGCCCGCAATAGAGTGAAACATATAAACTTCCCGGTTTCATTGCAGCTGTAAGAGCAGAAATTACTCCATTTGCATATCTGCATTTACACCTGTCCTGATCACCTGCCCACCCAACAGCAGAATGCAATTTTATTGATTTGAAAGGATGTTTCCATTCTAGGTTTGCCTGCCTGCTTTTAAGCCGCGTACCTATGACAATGTAAAACTCCTTGCTTAAAAGGGATGCATTCAGAATTACTGCATACCATGGTTGTTCCCTATATGCCTCAATAACCGAGGTGTAATTGCGTATTAGTAATGTTTCTGTAAGCGAAAATAGAATGGATTTTATACGCGATGAGATTTACATAATTAGAAGAATGCGCCATTGCTCAATCAACAGCATCATCAAACATTTCTTAAAACTGTCTATGCTACCTATTGATTCATTCTCTAAACGAATATTGGTGGTGATTAAATGTCGTGAATAATTCCTCATTTTATTTGACGATGGTTCTGAGCTACTCTGAATATCTTCGGCTTTGGAGATCATCGACTTGGTGTGGATACATTCTTCATCCTAATTTGCAGGGAAAGATATTGATGCAATTATTTTATACCCTACACGCACACACTTTTATTCTTATGTTTCCAAATAGCAAAAAAGAGGAGACTTAGCTACGAGTGGGTAATGGAGGGAAATAAGTCTTAATAAATTGTGATTAGCCTATTAGCCTAGCACTCCTGCTTCTATCCTGTAAAATTCAGTTTCAACCAGTTGAGAACTTCTCACTGCAAAAAATTATCTAAAATATTCAGCGGCCACTATTTCCTATATGTAAAAGGGGAGCTATTACAAACTGAAAATTGTATGATTTTATCTCTCGCAGCAGTATGTTGCTCTTCTTTGAAATTGCTCTCTTCCATATATTCTCAAGTATATATGCTGCCGGAAATGGAGTAGAGGATGCCTTAGTTAAATGAAATTTCCCCATTTTTACAGTCTATTGAAACAAAGTTTGAGGCTGAAGAGGAATGTCCTTCGTAGAAAAAATGCGTCAAATTTTGAATGTAGACATGGGTATGTTAACGGCAGTTCCAGTTTCCTATTTTCTTGAAGTGACTATTATTGATAAAATATAAAGTTTACGAGCGCAGGCCAAAACAGCAGCGTTGACATTTTCAGATTCTGCGGTGTAAGTTACTCATCCTTATGAAAACTTACACAGCGTTCCTCTCGTGGAAGTATTTCATTGCCTTTTAATATTTGTTTGGTTCTTCTTTCCAGTCTGTCATTGAAGCTTGCTTTGTAATTTTCAAAAATTGAAACTATTTTATCTTTGAAATGAGAAGTTTTTTCTGAGTGTGATGATGACGACTGGTTAGTCGCCATCACATCAAACGTAAAATACTACTTTCAACTCTATCCCAAATTGAAGTGGGAAAATAGACAAAAATTTTCTCTCAGCATGCATTCTTTTGAAAGCTATACTGACAAGTATTATCGTTCACACAATTTTCAATTTTTAGCTTGATCTTCAGTTGGGGCATCCAAGAAGAGATGAAAGATAGGTAGTGAGCACCAACTACCATGATTTTGTGCATTGAACAAGTTAGAAATTGAAGAGAATCATATATTTCGGACTACATAATTTGAACATGAAAGCAATAAAAGTTTAAAGATGTCTTTGATCAGTCAAACTTGCTTGAAGATGTCTTTGATCAATCAAAATTGCTTATTGAGTATTGCTAATTTATTCTAGAAAATGTGATACTTTATGCAGTAGTAGCCTCAAATCAAATACCCACACCGAAATCTTTATTCGGCTTGCCAAGTGTTTACGCCCGTCCAAAGTGTCTACGCCCGTCCAAGTATCTACGCCCGTCCAAGTATCTACGCCCGACAATTCCCTGGTTACCACCACGTGTATCTGTATCCTGTGCTGTTTCAACATCTCAAAAACTTATGTTTTGTTATAGACGAATCAAATTTAACCATGAATGGTACCGCAAAGTTGCTTGAATCAAAAATATGGAATGGATTTATTTCCTTCCACAAATTGTAGCAACAGCTAATTATGATGAAATACTACTTGATTTGTACATGTCCTCAAAGAAGTACAATTTCATATTTACCAATGGATGAAATTTAAACAATCAATAACTACAGAAGTAGAACTTTTTGTTATCCTAATATATAATGTAATCAGTGAGTGATCCATGTCTTTATTATTTACCCTCCATAAAGTAATGTCTTGGTTAGCTTAAGAGAGTGCGCAAAATGTTAATCAATTTTGGATAAATATATCTGATTCTATCAATCTATAGATTTATCAGCATAGACTTTAACTGCTTCCAATATAGTTAAGTTTGTCATTCTGTTGAAAAGTAATTCTGCTAACTAATAGGCGATATCTTGCATACGCCGTTCACTTCTCGTGAATCAAAAGGGAAAAAATATGCAAAGAATGTGCATCATCGCGATCATACATTGCTTGTCATATCCAGGAGAAAAAAGTCAGCAATTCACTTTTAGTGTATCGCCATGATTACACTTTCTAAGTATTTTGCGTGATTTTACAGTTTATATTAATTCTACAAAAGAAAAGAGTAAATTACCTTTGTTCCGTAAATTATGGAAAATTGAAGTGAAAAAAATCAAAAACTTATTAAAAACGGAAGAAATCTTTATTCTCGAAAAGCGTAAAATTAATTTGTTTATCCTGTATAGTGGCTGCGATTCTGTTCCCGTGTATAATTGTTATAACTACGTTATGTTCATTTCTTCACGCTCTTGATAGCTTGGTTAAGATTCGAACGACTTATAATACTTAATAATTGAGGTAAATTATGCTCATCAAACATTGCCTATTACATAGCAAGTTTTTATTAAAATATTTACATTTCTTTGTTTGATAGTGAATATAGTAAAGAATTCAAAACCAAATGTACAGGACTTAATAATAAATTTTTCACCTAACATGGACATTCCTACAGTGCACATGCTGCCTGAAACAGTACTATGATGGGTAAGTCGAAGTTATCTAAATTGATTAAAAGTTGGAAGAACAAGAATATTATATATTCAACATGGCCTATTTACTTAGCTAACCGTTATATTCTATCAAAAACAACGAAGGAACCAAATCTATAAAGCTCATGAACGCATTAAGTGTTTTGCTAACAAAATTCATCGGCTTATGGGACATCGGCAGCTCTTACAGAATCATTTGTGACATTTTGTCTTTTTTCCTCTTCTAAGCCGTGTCTGCAAGAGGGAATGGCCGGGTCTGACCGATTCTCCATTATATCATTTCTCTCTCGGGTTTTGTCTGGATGCATACTAAGGTAATATCTGACTTCCAATGATTACTAGCCGCTCGGAAATGTTAAGCTTTGTGTTTCATTATTTCTACAGCAAAAGGTTTGGGGAATTCTCATTTACAACACGTTACGTAATCGCCACTGACTCATAAATTGCATTTGTCATTTTAAGAAAAAAAAAATTATAATTCACACAACTGGAGAATATCAAATAACCGGATAAATACAGCTTTATTTCGATGTGCCAAAAGGAAAAGTATGAAAATGATAAATTCTACGTTTCTAAGATTAGAAGGAACTATAAGCGAAAATAAGCAATTATAGTACTTATAGTGAATTAAATTTTAATTAAATAATTACGACGCATCTTGCTGTAAAACTATGTGGGGTTACAGTTAGGTAGATGTAAAGACCGCAACAGGTTAGTTATTCATGTGTAAAGCCTGCACATAGGACCCTGGCTTCGTAGTTATTGAATGCCATGATACCGTAGTGTTTCCATCCCCATGCAATAATATACATACCACTACCATAAAGCAAACACAAAACCGAAGAAATTGGCAGGATTACTGCTTATCCGACCGTCATAATGGGTATTATTTCTACTTATGACTATTTTAAAAATATGCTTAGAATATTCTATTTTGTTTAAGTGACATCTCTACGCTTCAATTTTCTTGCTACAGGAAAGGCCTTCACAGTGTTCCAGATAGCAAATTTGGTAAGTGAAAGAATGCAATAATTATTGGCCAAATATGAGTTTTAATTAATTCATCTACGCAATTTCTGTTACTTTGAAAAGAAAAACAAATTCTATAGACGTTACAAAAAAACTCCTATTAGTAGTAGATGAATAAGAGCATTTTAAGGCAAAATGTAAACCTTATTTTCGTTGCAAAGCACTGTTATACCAAAGAAGGAACAATTGATGCGGTAAAACAATACAAAATCGCAGCATCACTCCCTCTCTTTACTGGAGCTAGATTTCTTTTCCGGTTGTGATTTTTGCAGTACCTCTTCGCTCCCTCTACATTCACAGCAAAACAAATATGTACCGAAGAATTAGAAATATCAAGCAGAGGTTGGTTAAGATAAGACATAAATTTATAAAAAAGCAACTGCGCATAACAAATTTGTACCAACTATACTAGTAAAGGTATTGCCGTACATTTTTTAATTACTTTAAATGCTTGCTAATGAAATTATCGTAGATATCTTCACAGAAAAATGTAAAAGTAATGCAGTCCCCGTTTCATAGTTACAAAGAATTACACACATCAGGGTTACAAGGTCAGGCACAAGATGAAACATACCGAATGCTCAGAATTAAAATACAAATAGAAAAAAGGAGAATGTGTGACAAATTAAAATCAAATTTTTCCTGAAACAGTTAATACAACACAAATGCTTCAATAAAACAATGAATATATCGGAAAATAATGCATGAACGAAATAATTAATCAATATTTGCTATTGCACTATGTCAAATGCTCTCAATAAAACTGTACAGTCATAAAATAAACGTGCAGAAACAAATAATGTTAAAAATAACATGCGCCAAACCTTCCCGAGCTCCTATAGAAGCTGGGGATGTCATCTTTCAACTAAGAAAAAAGAGTTGATTTGAATGACTTAGCAACAGTTACAGACTTAATTCTAAAGGTTACCAACAACTATTCAGTCCTTTCTACTGGATTTACCATGAATTCAAAGAAAAAAAATCTACTTTAATAGAATTACCCAGTGACTTTAAATTTGTCAAAAAAAGTACAATGAGAATCGTGCAATATCATGAACCCAATAGAGCCAATTATATTATTTCTATGTATTGTGCAAAAGATGTCGGTCATCAACGTACTCGAAAAGGGAAAATGCGCAGAACAATTGGTACAATCGCCCATTGCTGTGCTGCTGGATTTTGCGCTAAGGCCCACGCTTCTCCAAACAAAAACAGTGTCAATGCCGACAAGCACATTACAAACAAACCCAAAATGGCTCCTAATGCAAAAAAATAGAAATGATTGTTAAAAAAACAATTCGTAAAAACACAATCCTACGGCACTAAGCAAGAGTTAAAGGGATGTTTGTAAATTATGTTTTCTGACTAATTTTCAATAGCTGAGTGAAGTGATTTCGTAGATTATGAAATCGCCTCGTAAAAGAAATACAAAAACCATTTTAAAAATATAAATGTCACAAGTAACTGTTTAGATTCCTATTTAGTTAGCAGCAACTGTCAACTGCGCGACGCCGTGTAATAGCGCTTTTGTGTCGCGAACTATAAGACATTAATTTTCACACAAAACTTTTCCGTAACCATAGTAACTTCTCACATTACTTGAATTTTTTGTCATTGATTTATTGCCTTGTACAATTATGAAAGCACTAGGCAAAACCAAAAGAAGTACTTTAATGTCGGGAGTTGTTCCCATCAAATGAGTGCACTCAGCAAGAAGAAAGGGTCGAGTTAGAGTCAACAATGGGAGGGCTTCTACAAGAAATTGTGCCTCAAGAATTGAAAAGCACAAAGCGTTCCATCTTAGTCGCTTCTCAAGTGACAAACGTGGATGAATCACAAGATGCACAACAGTCAGTTCCTTTTCTATTATCGCTACCACTATGAACCTTTCTTAGCTATCACAAAAACCTTTAATTTTCAAATCGAGTGGTAAAGTTTGGGAAGTATAGCACGTACATTCTGCAGGAGTAACTCTTACCATCCAAAAGACGTCCAGCGTGTACGCTAGCCATTTAAAAAAAATGTGTTACTCTAATACGGCTAAATAACGAAACGGTATTGGATGCAACGACAATACTGCAGACCAAAGATAGAAAAAAGAGGACATGTATTTTTTGGGTTTCGCAAATTGACGTGGATACATGTATGAAACAACAAAGCGAAAATAATTTCTTGTGGGTTAGTGTCTGCGCGAATAAAAACTGGTGCTTGGTTACCACGTACGCCAAAGAGGATGCGTAGAAACACAAGTGTACTCCTCGCTGAGGAATGTGAAGCAGCGAGGGAAAAATACACGAGCTGTAAGTGCATTTGATTTTTTTCTAAGCCATGTATTTTACTAATTTATTTTATGGATATGCGGAACTCAATGAGATAGGATAATTTATTTGAATTCTATTTTTAATTGAATATTTGAACGAAATTTTTTGCTTTAAAATTCATTAAATTGCATATTTCATTCACCGTTTGTGTTGCAACCATTCTAGGAACAGCAATGTTTTTTATATAAACTTAGCAAGAGTAAATAATATGTCGTCACACTGATGATTCTGTTACAATTATTGGTAAGCTTAGATGCGTCATGCGTATTTGTCTTAGTGCTATGTAGCAATTTTAAGCAATCGGGAAGGCTGATGGAAGCACATTATATATAACCTCTTACCGAACGATCTTGCATTAACTCCTTACTGTAATAAATCGATGAGCATTGTTAGTAACTTCAGGTGATAGGTACACTTACAATGTTAGTGCTAATAAAAGGCAAAGACTACCAATTTACAAATTTTCCCTTTGCCACTTCGGTGAGGGTGTATACATGACATAAACGAGTTCTTAATAGAAATAGGGGGAAATCGAATTTTGTTGACATATTATGCTTTTAGCTACTTTTTAGAAACCACTTTAATACGATAAATTCATCACATTTATCCCCTGATTATGTATTGAAGCATCCCACTTGCTCTAAGCAGTATTAACAACCAATCAACACCAACGAGCGCCACTTTGATAGAAAGTTCTTATCAAAAAGCATCTTGTTCACTTGTACTTTAAGTTATCCGTAGGGGTACTCCTTTCAGAAATTCTTATTTCCTTTTTAGATCATAAAACTTTCATAAATACAACATGCAGAGTCTCACACTACAATTGAAGGAAATCAGTCGGCTGGGATATTCACATTCGAAAAGACTTCTTTATGTTTTCATTAAAGGCAAACCTAACAAAATGTAATCTTTTTATAATACAAATCAAAATGAGATTTTATCGCTGCAAAACTAACGGACATATTACCAGTAAATTCCCTAAAAAAGATTTCTTCACAACACTATTCTTGTCTACAATTAATCAGTGAGTGCATAATGAAAATAGTGTCTTAACAGAAATACATTTCGTTACGACGCTATTCCAGTAATTCAGAGTACTCTTCTAGAAATTTCCATTTAGGAAGATAATGAGATAAAACCAAATTTCAAACACTAAACTTATTTTTATCGCTGCATTCCCAAATATGTTATGTACTTTCAATGAGATCATAACAACCTTTCAAAATTTCTTCGCCTATGGTAAAATAGGCAAATGTGTTCAATGTAAAAGCAGCAATGTGAAAGCTTCAAAGTAAAAGTAAAAATGTGGCAGAAATAATCCTCTACCAACTCGTTTTTTCGAACAGAGAAAGTGCATGCCCCAGATTAACAGTTTAAGTAGCAGCCACTTCCTCATCTTCGTCATCATCGTCGTCATCATCGTCGTCATCATCCCCAGCTTCCTCGTCATCATCATCCCCAGCTTCGTCTTCGTCATCATCATCGTCATCATCGTCGTCGTCGTCAAATTCCTCCTCACTTTCTAAATCGTCTGCTTCTTCAAGATATTCTGCGGGACCATTTTTGCCATTTCCTACTACCTGCAGTATTAACATCATGAAAAGATTCTCTACCATTGGCCTTCTGTTATCTTGTTTATACCAGGCATCTAAATTATCAACTAAAACTTGCAAGACGCAATCATACAGATACGGAAAACTAGTTTCCATTCCGTCATAATCTTTTAAAACAATTCTTTCTTAAATATCGTATATCAACAATAAAAATATGTAATGGATTGGCTCCTTACAGAAACTTTGGCTATCTTTTTAGCACCGGTAGCAACGGCTCCTAGACCTGTATATAACGAAATGTATCTTAATTTGCTAAAGTTTGCTATGGCTTGTATACACAAAATCAAAATTGAATCAAAATGAATATATGAAATAAAGAAACAAAAACCATCTCGTCTGCTTCAGTAAACTGATTCCAGCTCCTCTGTGCCATGAAACATAACCGACGCATCCAACTTGAAGGAGCAAACAAAAGCATTATTGTATATAAACTCGGAAATGCAGACTTCTGTGGCACCACAATTGGCATAGTCCGTAGGAAGCCATAACACCGATCATTGCTAAAATGTGTATCTATTCAACTCCTTATTCTATACTACTTTCTGCAGAAGAGCAAGCCGGCTATCAGCATTGTTGGGCTGAGTCTCCTCAAGAATACCAGGTTTCCAAATCACATAGTACAAAAAAATCCTTTCATCAAAGTAGTCGAAACATAGTTGCTGAGCAGTCAAAAATATCTCAATTTTCCTCCTCTAAAATAATATAAACAGTAGTAAGTACCTTCGACAATTTGGATATCATTGGTATCATCCTCAGACTCTTCGCCATCATCAGAATCGTCGTCAGAAATTTCCTCTTCTTCTTCTTCTGGGTCAACACCATTCTTGTCACTATCTTCATTTACAAATTCACCTTCTGATTCTGTTAGTTCGCGCGCTTCTTTGGAAACCTTATCTATTACATTCTTTTCAACAATTCGCTTGTCATGACAACCATTTGTAGCGAAATCTTCTGTAACAACTTGTGCCTGTGATTTTTCGAAACCAAGGTGCAACTTTTTATTAGATGGGTCGGTATTCCCTGACAAATGAAAAAAAAATCAATTTTTCACTACTTTCATCAAACTTACAAAAAAATTTAAAAATAACACCAGAAAGGTCACACTTAGTGTACAAAGCAGCAGTATTCATCCAATCGATGCCCTTTAAAAGACAAATTCGATATAGAGAATTCCTAAATAAAACTCTTGTTATTTCTAAAATCCGTAGTGTCTAAATAGGTGCCTCCCTAGAAACATAAAATATGCTTTCTGAAGAACATTTTAAACTATATACTGAAGAAAATCTCCAGTAGAAATGGACTATAGAGTGCATCCAATGTAAAAAATAATTATTAAGACATACTTTTGAAGAAAAATAAAATAAGCACTACTTCTTTTTCAATTACCCTCAAGAACTGCGGAATGCTTCCTCCGCCCCAGCGTTGTATTCCCTGAATTCTCCATCAATTATTTCCAAGAATCAATCCTATAAAGATAAAAACAGAGATTGTTTACTCGAGGTAGCTTTTTCTTACGATATAAGCCACAATCCTCCCACAATGGTGCTAAAAAGAAGGCAATTTCCCCTCATTCTGAACCAAGACGATGCTTTTCATACTTTCTGCAAAAAATTCGATTATATTAGCCCTTGCGAGAAAAATATATGTTGCAGCTGCATTTGAACAATCTTACTCATTATGTAGATTCGACAGACAGAACAAGAATTAAAAAAGACTCACTTGAATATTTTTGCGTACACTCATAAAAAGCACTCCCAAAAGAACGAACTTCACAAGCAAAATTGACCCCAGTTTCGTAAAAATAATACACCTTGCGTTGTTATAAACATAAATAACTGGAGGAGCAAAAATTCTTAAGATTAGGTAATAATCTTGAGAATCCACGACAGAAAACAGCCACTCGAATGCATCTAACACCCGCATGGTGCTGATATAAACAACTTGTTTTAAAGCACTAAGCTTGTTCCCAGTTTCCAAGAAAAAATCACATTGATATGCGGACCTTCCTCTCGCATGAATATAATATAAAAAGTCAAAGAAAATTACTAATGAATCGAACGAATCCACCACGTCATGGTATCTAAAGATACATAGTTACAAATTAATCCTCAATTTGTCAAAAAAATAGTACTATAGCGTGCCAAATATTGTCGGTAGAAATAAGGCAGTGGCTAATTTGCAACGATGGAGAGAGAAACACTACATGCAATGTTCACATTTTATCAAAAGGCACACTATTGACCATCTCCTCTAAATGCAAAGAACAGCAGAAGAAATTGCAATAACGGAGCCTGCTTCGAACGAGAGATATGGGAAAGAGCATATCATCTTAGAATTAAAGTAGCAGGGTTTATATAAATTATTAGGGTAGACAGTATATAACAAAGCAACACACAAATTTTGCTCCAAATTTCAAAAATATAGCGTTGCACAATATTTCATCTTAGACACTAGAAAAATAACCCGAAGCAAATAAACTCTATTTTCCACACACAAAGGCCTTAAAAAATCTTCTTACAAACGCAAAAGCTGTCGCTGTAACAGTCCAGCTCGTAGCTTTATTTCTTACATTTTCTAGATCTATGAAAACCCTCCAAAAGCCTAAACAGAAGAACTAACCTGAATAGAAAGTATACCAGCAAAGAAATTTGAGAGGGAATAAGTTTATGCAGTTTAAAGGCTTTCTACGAAGGGCAGGCAGCTACAAAAGAGAAGAGAGGTACTCGAAGTTTTTATGAAATTAAACGTCATGGGAAATTGAATAGCCAATGCTACAAATTTCTTACGTACATTTTGCTCACTGAAGATGTTAAGAAGATAGATACCATCAAAAATGCAGTCTCCGAAAAATTGCTTGAAAATTTACTGCTTTCACGTGTGGATTCCGTGCTCCTTTCAACTGCAAGGTTTTTAAAAAGCATGATGGCCTCAATCGAGAGTTTGTGCCCAGCTGCCGAGGCAGGAGGTGAGTGACTAACTGCTGATTATTTACTAGGAGGGCCCCATTCAGTGGTGAGTTGAAATTTGCCAAGCCCGTCTCTGTTGCGCACTAGCTAAACAGAAACGCGCAACCCGAGCGTGCAAAAGCGAGACGAATTCTATTATTTGCCGTTCATGCTAAAATGGATGGTGTCGGCCGCGCCTTGTCAAATTCAATTTGTATGCTTGGTTTACAATAACATATTTGCTGAATTATCTGGTGCAATGAACCAGACAGATACACTATGCATTTCTATATTTTCTGGGCCAACAAAGCTTTAGTACGGAATTACGTCTGTTCTCGTTGTCGTAAATTGAGCGTTGCTAAGCTCATTCTGAAATTAGGCCATAATGAAAACATAATGTTACCGTTATGCTTGCTTGGAACAACAATTTACAAAGCTTTTGAATTTGCGATTTGAAAAGAAATATATATTTATTCAGTTCATTCACACGGCTTGTAAACATACTTTCACGCATGATTGTGATGCCTCTATTTCAGCACACTTTACCTAATGAGAATGAGCAAGCCCAGATTTATGAAAGCAAGTAGTTGCGAAGCTTTCTCAGCCTTTCTGGGGACGAACTGAGATCAAATGAAGTTTTGAAACAATAAGCGTGTTTCGTAAAGGTATGTACAAATGAGTAATAACACGGCCTGGAGTTCTAGTTGCTTCATTTTCCATGAAACAAAAGATTTTTCAACAGCTTTGTAACAGTGGTATCACGATAGTACGGGACACTCATTTTAATGTATTATTTTACATGATAATAATAATCTTATCCTTACTAAAATTATCTTTTTGTTAATACAGTTACCCTCCGTAAACTAATTAAGTTAACATCCCACAATTTCCCCCAGCGTATCAGTGCACATCCAGCGATATAATATCAGGGAGCGACAACACCCAGCAACCGAAATACCGTACTGTTTGCCCGGCGTTTCCCGTACCTAATATGCACTTATTTGTATACATTGGAGAGGGAGAATGAAGTAGTAATAACTTAGAGTTTGGAGATTATTCTTTTGCTCTTTTCTTGCAGCGTAGATGAATGAAGTAACAAACGACCTTTCCTATCCTCCTCCTTTGTTCCGCAAATAGTAATAATTAAGGTTTTATGTTTCATTGTACAAATTAGTGAAAACGCTCTCTTTACTATTTAAATAGAATTAACCTATTTAATACCCTATTGCACAAAAGAACGGTAATCAGCCGAAGTCTATAACAGACGACTGGCAGAATGTGACGAATTCTAGTTTTAACAACTCATGAAAAATGCCACGTTAGCAAGCTTGCTAATATATTTTCTGACTGCTCACAACGCTTTATTTCTTAACTTTTCCAGCCCTATGTTTGTAAAATTGAATGGATAAATACATACAATGTCTTTGTAAAATTATAGAAGTGGAGTTATATCAGAATTATTTATGGGCAAATCAGAGAATTTGATTTCAAACAGGCAATTTCCCGTTTTAGCATAGTATAGAAACAAGATACTCTCCTGGCGGTTAGAAAAACACGCACATTAATTGTATTTATGTAGAAATTTCAAGCCAATATAAAGCATTGGAGGGAAAACAAGGCTTGATTTCACACGAAGGCATTCAACAGTTAAAATAAAAAATGTTCGTTTTATGCTGAGTGTAGCACCGTTGAAACTTGTTACAAAAACAGATTGTCTGGCAATAAAGCGTAAAAGTGCAAAAGAGTAGGTGGTTCCTGTGATAAGCACATGTAATGCTTTTAAGTTTTTATCGCATTCATAAGTTACTTGAAACTAGGTTATAAAAAGACGAAAATAGATGAGTTACCAGCTATACAGGTCCCGGTTAATTGACTTTTAGTACTCAAAAATGGCAAAAAAAATCGATATTTCTTATATTAGTAAAAGCCCAGTTAGGAGAACAAATACATTTATTTGTACATCAGTGCAATAGCTATGCAGACACAAATATCAGGCCATGGACTCCTTTTTTATAGATATATTAAAGATATACTCCTTGCTGCCATAGAAAGATTTTTTTGTTTAAGAAGGATTGCTTTAGATAAAAACATACTGGTAGCAACAATACGGAGATTAGCTTAGTACAAGTGTTTTGGCAATTAGTTTATCCATTTTGTTTGCGATTTGAAATTTGTAAAAAATGGCATTTCTTGTCCAGATCTTCACATAATCGGAAACATTTTTTGCAGAATGAGCGAACTGAACATAGCACTTCAACAAAGCCGGGGAAACATATACATAATACTGCTTTCAAAAATACTTGGTTCAATTGTATAAGAATCAGTTGTCGTGCACTTTTCTATGAGGAATTTCATTGACCGGTTGCATAGCTTTGAAATAGACTTACGCGGGAAATAATGTATTTATTGTGTACCAACTTAACAATAGAACAGTTAAGATTACGAAATCATATTACGATTGCTAATCATTTTTCAACCTCTAAATGGCTTTCTAATGTAGTATTTATTTTCACTGTTTGACAAAAAAGAGCGCTTAAACACATGGATTGTGGTAGCTCCTCCTGCTTTTTCTTCCACATACTCTAACACTTCCTTTCTTTGCATCTGCTGTATGCTTCATTGTACCCAATAAAAACAATAATCTAAAAATAATTTTAAATCTAACCGTTGCCCCCAATGTATTATTTTTGCAATTCCCCTGGCTAAATTGTCATTGTTTCTCAACTCGTTGAGAGTTACAGTAACTCCCGGACAATAGATAGAGCTCTTCCCACTTTTACCTGAAAACGCAAAGAAAATGTTTTAAAGGGATGGAGATTTTATGTATTTCTAAAAGCAGGAAAGATACCAAGTATAATGCTTCCTGATGTTTTGGCAAATCCACCCGTGACTTGAGGCTTACATGCTATGAAATTTTTATCAATCTAAAAATAAACAAAAGATTCATTTACGGATTTAAATTTTTGTCGTAGAATTTATAAGTTCTGGCTCAACTTAATGAAGCAAGTAATGAAATATATGTTCCCAATTAAGGTGAGCAGGTTTAACATATCACGGAACCTCGAAGAAAGCGAAGGAGGCACTATGTTTTAGAGTGTATAATTGGTGTTACATTTGGAAAAATTTGTTCGTAAGCTGACTGACGCTTTCATATATCTCAACAAGCGTAATCTATGTAGGGACTCTCGTGTAGATCACCGCACCCTAACAAATTTTACTCCTAATTGCAAGGGCTAGAAAAAATAAGTGCCTTTTGGCCTATATTTTATTGTATGGCTAGCCAGGTTCCACATAGAAATGGAACAGGTGATGTTTTACTTAAATTTGCATTCAATTGCCTCTTTTTTGAATTTCTTGCTTGGTGAAGAAAAAGGTGGAGCCATGCTGATTTATTTTAAATCGCGTGTTTATTTGAAATTAAAGCAACTTTTAAAGCTGCCAAACGTCGTTTACTTTGGATTAGTTTGATCATGACCAAAGGTATTGGAAGCTGTGCCGAACATACTGCTTCATAACATTCTTTCTTGCTATTACAAATTTTGCAATTCTTCATAAGTTTCTGCTAGCATTGTATTGTTTATTATATTTTTTTCGACCGTTATAAAAGAAATTAATCAATCAGCATGGGCACAATAGTTCTAAAAATTTCCCCGCAACCATTATTTTAATTTTTATGGATTAACCAAAAAAATTGGGGAATAAGTAATAATTCAAGTTCATTTTCATTAGTGATTGATAGTTTTAATCTATTGAAAGTATTTCCTAAAATTTGGTCATTGTAGTTTAGGGTGATCATATATAGTCTCTTCAAGCAGCATTGCAATCAAAAAATTAGCCTGGCTTAATTTAGAAATATACACCATAAATTATGTGCTGAAAATGGCTGAATTTTATGATTGTATTGAAGATGAGAACGCAGAAAATTCGCACTCGCGGAGAAGAAGCACGAACAGCCTAATAAGTGAGCATGCTGGTCCATCAAGCTGGGGCCAGTACAAAGTAAAAGGTAACAAGTTTTTATAAATGGCAAAGTAAATTTTAAAAGCCAAGGAAGTGTAAGATTTATCGTAAAGTTTACCATGAACGTATGAACGAATATCATTTTAATTAAATTTTGGTTGTTCTCTCATAGAAGTACAAAAAGAAATCATTCAGATTTTGAAAATGGGTAAACATACAAGTGCCACGGAGGATGTATTTTGAGTAGTTTCAATGTGAAAAACACTCTCCTTTGCAAACTTGTATCTAATTATATTTTCGATTCAGTAATATTTTTCAAACACTTTTGATGCTTCTTTTATAAGTTGATCAATGCATGCTGTCAGTCTATAGTTGTTCTGTTATCGGGCATGTGCATGAATTTGCAGAAATATTATTTCGATTATGATTACTTTCAGAAACACTAAGTGGAAACTTCGAGACGGCTTTGCGTCGTGGTGACACACTTATAAGAGCAGAAGGAGAAGTATCAGCTGAAGAAAAGGCTAAGGATACAACTGTAGTCCAGCAAATTTTGTCCTCGGGATTTTATCCAGACGGAACAAGGCTACATGTTGCTCTTCCCTTTTCGTGGGAATGGGATTATTATCAATTCATGAAGTCTTCATGCTCACAGGTGATGAAATATAGCAATTTCATGTGTGAGCAGCTCTAGGTTATGATATATTCATTAATTTTGGCTACTTCGATTCGAGCGGCTCGTTTCCGAGCAACGAAGTTTGATTTAATGAAAAGTCATTATTTTAATCAATTGATTCTTTTTTCTCAATTGAATATAGTTATTTCATGCGGTTATTTGAATTGTTCCTTTTTTATATCTAAAATAGCAATTTCATAGCCAGCGCTATCGTTTTCATTGCCATTCCGTCCTACGTATTCTGGGCAACTTTAACATACTCCAATCAATTTATTCTTTCTAATGTTTCTAGTATAGCAATAATAGTAGCATCCAACAGCTTGATTGATTGAATTGACGATTTTACTTGTTCAATAGGAATCAGCCGAAGCAAATAAAAAAGGCTTGAATTCGTCACTACCAACAGTTGACTACTACTACAACTCAATACCATATAAGCTACATACAGGGGATACAAATTTTACCTGTATGAATGCTCAGTGTAGCTTTGACGATGGAACAGTATTGCCGGCTGATAGGCCGCTCAAGTGGCGAACTCGGAAATGAGTATTAATACCTACCGCTATCAATGTTTGGTAACCAGTCCCGGCTGTATCATGTATGCGTATGCTGACGACAACACTAAAAATGCAACATAATGTTTGAGTAAAGCAAGGGCTTCATATGAGGCATTCCTGATTCTACCAAAGTCTCTCCAAATTGCTCTAATATTAGCAAAACAACAAATAATGGATGAATATTAACGCAGGAAGGATACAACCCTTATGCATTTTAGCTCTCAAAACAAAAAACCAAGCACAATCTAATGCTGCATTAGCTTTGTTGTTGGTGATGACTCAAGCATGCCACATTTTTTCAAACGATTTTAAATCTGTTTGAAAAAATGAGCACTTTTCGTTACATAGTGACGCAATGTAAAAGTGTTATCGTGGTTTAAGACTTATTTATAAAAAAAAATCTAGCAATTCGCATCACAGTTTTTATATCGGTAACACTTAGTTAGTTCCTTGAAGTTGTAATCTATTTAATACCTTAGTGATTTGGAACTGAATTTTGCGTTACCAAAAAATGCTGTATCAAGCAAAATCAGAGGAAAATTCCAAACAATCAGCTATCCTTCAATTTACTACAACAATTCATCAGAACTACTTCAAAATGGAAAATTTGGGGAAAAAAGTTTCTGTAATGGTAGAACAAGCATGCAACGATTCTATAAGCAAATGAAAAGAGAAATTGCATCTTTCTATTTCATTTTCGTTTCAAGTAAACGGAGATTCCAATGACAAGCGCGCCAAGTGTAATATATGAAATTTGAATATGTGATTCTTTGATAGAGTGATGACATATATTGCTAGCCCATTTCCATATTCTTTGAAAGAGTGACATATCTGAATGCTCAGTCATAGGAATGAGACTATCGAGAAATTCTAATTCTTTGGTAGCAACATTCAATTTTTCATTATTTTCATCTTCGGAGTTATTCATTGAACACTCAGCAGATGAATGCAGAGGCAACAGAGCCGCATGGATTTTATCCGCTTGTGAGGAAACTGAAGCTGCAGATGCAGTGTCATTGACACTTCCAGAGTTTTTTTCACTACTGATAGAACGCAAACAAAGGGAATCTTCAATTTCTACTGAATACTGCGCAATGTTTGCTGAAGTAATCGTTGAGGTTGATGGTTGTATTGTACCGTTTTCAACCACCAGCTGTCCACAAGCCCCAGAAATATCCTAAAAGAGTACCAAAAAGAAGGTGTTGAGAAGGTTTCAAAACGCAACACGCATGATCTGACAAAACTAAACATATTTGAGAAAAATCATTTCTTAGGCCAGCATACGTAATCATGGCATGGGTATTGCCTTAAAACAAGGCAAAGTACAATGTCGCAGGAGTTCATGTTTCTCATAAAAGGTAATAAATTAAGTACACGCAAGGACTACAAGATCCATCAGTTAGAGAAAGACCTTCATGAAACATCCACACTAAATAAATTTAAAAAAATTGGCAACCCACCCGCAGTATGTGCAAAAAATAGTAAGTAGGCTCACATGCAGATGAAGAAACCCATTAATTTAACTTTTTTCTCCAATGGTTACAAATGTGTATATCAGAGCACCTCTATTTCTAATGCTTACCGTTCCTAATTCTTGTCGGATGGTAACTTTTACATCGTAGGTACGTATAATGTCGACAAATGTGTCAATGGATGTTTGAGATGGCGTACTACAAAAAAAAACATCACACAGATGTTAAGCAAAACCATCCCATTCACCAACTATGAAAACAGCCTCAACACGATCACACTGATTGGTAGACATACATCTTAAATCTTCCACTACGTTCTTCACCACCATCCGCTAAATAAAGATTGAGAAGTAAAAGATAATTTGCAATATTGCTTCCCTCTTTTTCACAGGGCATAATAACACCCCTAAGCGCGGCTTTCAATTCGTTGTGTAGAAGAAAAACGTGGAAGCGCCTTTCAATTCTCTCTATCACAAACGTAGAACTAAAAGAGGAATTTTATAACACAATAACTTGATAAGAATTTTCTCATTGCTTGGATACTCTTATATAAACGGAAATGCGTGCTTCTCTTGATCCTGAGTCTCCCTGTACCCCTTTTAGCTACGGAAATACTAGATAAGAACGTAAGCCATGTATATTCCTTTATCCGAGTTTACTCTTCAGTGGAATGGCTACAGAGATAAGAGTAACACTGCAGCGGATGATTTACGGCTATGGCAGTGATCACCTATTCCCCAACATCGCAGTTTCTTAAACTGTGATATTTCTAATCTCTACATGTACTTTGAGGGTATCTCTTTGGATTAGATTGCAATATGCGTTACCAATGCACATCCTCTAATGCAGAAAATCTCGGCATTGCTTTCATGCCGAGATAGGATTATCTTATGAAAGTGATAGCCTATAGAAGAGCTTATCCTATCAAAAACTCTGTATACAGCCATTTCCTTATACTGTCTATGAGAGCCTCTATGGATTTTTCTCCAATGGTTTAACAAATAGGTAACTCAAGAAGAAACGAGAGACAAGGACTATAGATCAAATGAGAAGATATATCAAAGAAACAGAAAGTAGAAGGAAACTGCATCAAATAAAGGCATTGAAGGAATCGATAAGGAAGATACGAAATCATACATTCCAATAAACAATAAAAGGCTTTATAGGCATTAAAAAGAGTATACCGATAGTTCATGGGTACATTTGTTGGATTGTAAGGAATGACATTCAATAATACACGTTGAAGGCGAGGTTGTAATAACATTCCAACGTCATGGGCTGTGGAAGGAGAATCGTTTACATCAGCAATCAAAACATATTCAATCATGATGAACTGAAGGAATAAAAACCAGAAAAATAGATCAGTCTCAACGGTTTCAAATTTTCACCATCGAGCAGTATAGTAGATAAGAATAAAAGGAGTATCCACGCCGATAGAGCGAAAAAATGGAAAAAAAAAATCAGAAAGAACGAATGTTCTTCAGAGGAGATATCATTAAACGATGTAAACATCCATATAGAGGGGGTAAGATATCTCCGTAAGGATTTAATACTACCTAAACCAAAAAGGAGATTTAATGGCTGAATCCAAAGGAAGCTATACCTGATTTCTTTGCATTGTAGCGGTGAGTGTTTTTTGTGTTTCTACAAAAAAATCGATGGCTTCCATCAATTTATCAATGGGCCATGCCTGTGTAGAAAAACACACACAAAGCCATTTACAAGAAGAAAGTTTCCTATCATAAATATAACGATTTCTTCCTATATTTTTTGCTTTTCAATGGCCAAACCTTTCCTTCTCTGCAGTCTCTTCTCTTTGTGCTCTCCTCACATTTTCTTACCCTGTTTTCACTCCCTTTCATCACCCATTTCTTCTCTTCTTCTAGGATTCTCCATCGTCTCTCTCGCGTTCCCTCTCCCCTCCCTCTCTTTGGCCTAAATAGACTACGCATTTTTTTCTCCTTTCAAACCTTTGAAGAGGGAACAATTTTCAATCGAAGCGCTTGCGTTGGTGCATGCAAAGAGAGAGCCAAACTCACACCTGGAATTTCATTGGCCAGCTGCTTAATTCGAGGCACAACACCTACCGTAGAAATGGTAATACGATGGCTAGAGAGATTATAACGACGAACATCCATCATACCTCTGATTATAAAGTAAAAAAATCCATTGGCATATATAGATGAAAACAACTATTTCAAAAACAGGAGGAGATATCTTATTTTAGGATCCGGCTGTGTAAGGCGTTCTCCTCCTCAAAGTTTTTACAAACTATACACATAACCAACTCTATAGCCTCCATAAATATCTATTAAACTATGATACGACAGTATACCCTCTTTAAATTCTTATAAACGTACCCTCATCCACGCCAATCTCCATAAATTCCTATTAAAATATCTTCTTAAAGAGAAATCAATGCATTTTATCTCCCTTCAGAGTACACAGGCTACGTTTTTCTTATATTCTTTCTGTTCTTCTCTCTCTTTTATCCAAACGCACCTTATAGATAAAACAACTTCTGCATAATTATCCAATGGCTCTCCCATACCCATAAATACGATATTTCGTATTTTTTCAATCCTGTATACATTGAGAATATAAAGAATACAGCGGGAGCACACCTGCTTATGCCTCAAGTCTATAGTACATCTCGTTATGTTTCTACACTCGAAAAATTTAGTTATGTAAATTCCTATAAAAAAGAAAAAGAAAAAAAAAAGAGAGACCAAGCAGAGTGGAGATTCTGAATATAGCAGAAATGGAAATTCAATTCCCATTCCTAAAAAGTGTGTGCTGTTTGAAATAACAAATCCAACTCTACGTACTGAGAAGCCAGGTAGAGCTGCTCTAGAATTTCACCACTCGTTAGATTGGCCAACAATCCCATTGTTCCTGTTTTGAAAAGAGGAGAAAGAAGAAACAGTTTATGTGAAGGAAAAAATTTTCGGTGATTCAGTGAGAGAAAAAAGACACTATTTTATCCAAAAATGGCCTTCAATTATAAGGAGAGGCGAAACAAAGAAGAGAAAGAGAAAGATTTTGTATAGGCTGATACACAAAACAATAGAAATCACAAGAAAATGGTGTAGAAAACAATTTCTAAGCATAGTATCACTTTTTTTATATGAATTCGTATTTAGGAGAGCTTTCTTCCCATGGAGAGGATTTTTATGTTTCATCCAAATTTTTACACCAAAATTATATATTTTTCTCCATCAAAAAAATCTACTCTTTCTCTGCTAACGCACCTGTTGCACAAAATGTGCATCCCATTTGACAACCCACTTGAGAGGATACACACAGCGTTGAACGATTATTCGATTTAAAAAGACGAGAGGCAGAGCGTTGAGCTTCCAATTTATCCTTGAAGAAAGTAAAAAATTCAAAGAGAGAGAGTGAAAGAGAGACTAATGAAGAGAATAATAAAGAGAGACTAATGAAGAGAATAATAAAAAGAATAATAAAGAGAGACTAATGAAGAGAATAATAAAGAGAGGTTAAACAGTACGTAAGAACCTATAAAAATAACTTGAATAGAATTCCTTACAGCCCCTCTAAAAAAGTTTGAAATGCATACAATAAACAGTGGCAAGCCTGCATTAAAAAATGAAGATGTTTTACTTCTGGAAATGAAGATAATTCAACAGCTCCATAACGCATAATAACGGATTCAATAGAACGGCCATCTTGTAATGTGATGAGAAGTTTAGTTGTGCTTCCATCTAAAGAAATAAAATCGCATTGAAAACGATGCAAATCCTCACAAAGCGATAAAGTTCAGAAGGCAATGAAAACAAGAACAGGAAATCAAACAAAATACGAAAAATAGAATTACCTTCTTTCTCTCACACAAAAGCAATCTATATAAATGAAAGAGCCATTCTTGTATCGAAACGATGCAAGAAACTTCTTGTGTAAAAAAATTAACACGTTTTAGAAATAGCATAAAAAATAAAGCGCAGAACATGTAAATACATAAAAACTGCTGCGATTTAAATAGAAAGGATCCAAATACAGATTATATTTAACAAATCTAAACGAAAACAAGAAAAAGTATTAAATCGTGTCCTTCTTCTCCAAATGCATCAAACGGCATTCCAAAAAAGAAATCCCCAAACTCGTTGTTTCAACAAAGTTGAGAAGAAAAAATAACACTCATGATCACTACACCTTATTTAGAAACAATAGACCTATTCTTTCTGAAAAAAGAGATACTTTCTTTCTTATTTCATGATGGCAGTATCATGCCCTCATTTTCAAAACATAACATAGCAAACATATATACCCTTTTTGGGGTATGCAGAGCCAGTTTTAGCATTGCTGAGGAAAAAATAACAGTTCCTCTCTGTAATGAATACCTTTGCTATCTTTTCTTTCCTTCAATTTAGAGGTACAGAGTACAAAGCGTTGCTTTATCAATGCATATGCTTTTCTGGGTAATCCTGGTATATCCACAACATCTGTAATTCCTTTCTGTATAATATGCCGCCATATCTGATTGAAACAGATAAGAAATGACGTAGTACAAAGAGAGAAGGAGAGAGATGAGAGAGAGAGATGAGAGAGAGAAATTCAGGAATAGAAGAGACGCGCCCAGCGCACACAATGGAAATAAAGAAAAGAGAGTGTTTCTAACATTTCTATTTTCAATATGTATATAAATAGGAGCTTGCAGTATCATTTGTTTCTTTTTTGCAAAGAGCAGAGGATACTGCAAGGAATCTATGCAATTAATAATCGTGTGCACGGAAATGAATTTTTAACGGCAAATTTGACGGCTCTTTCTTGAATTTCTCAAAATAGCAAGCTTTCATAGAAGAAGAGCGTGTGCATTTCTATTTACAAGAGAGAGTTAGAAGATTCATATCAGATAAATGTACTGATCAATGGACGGAAGAAAGCAAGGCAACACCCACGCGCAATGGATTAAAATACAAACGTTTCATGTCAATCATTGAGATATTTTGTTCTACCGAGACAGAAGACAAGGAGAAAGTTTTACTGAATTGCAATGAAAATGCACTTAAAAATAACAGCTGTACATACACACCATGAACTCCGGTGACCAAAGCCGCAGAAGCGAAACTTTGATGTAAAGTTTGCTACAAGAGAGAGATAAGTTCAGCTATCCAACAGCAAAGAGTGCATAAGAGGGAGTGTATGTTAAGATAGATTACGTAGCAGTAAAATTAGGAGACTCAAATCGCTAGAAAGTAAAGCATAATTTATATTGATTGTGCGTGGTTTAACGCAAGTGATGAGGAGAGCACTGCACGGAATGTTCAAAAGGAAAAGTATAGAGATAAAAGTTCTTTTATCTCTTAGTGGTTTTCATCAAAGCCAAATAGTACCAATAAAAATCCAAAAACTATACAAATTTCAAACAGAGAGGGAAATACACAGAAAGAAAGAGCAAGCAGCAAAATAAAAATAGTAAAATGCTCTAACCGTGTATGCATGCAATGCTGCAATCCCTTCATTTTTGAAGGCCTGAAGGAGTGCTTTTTCATCAAGTAAAGGAAGAGGGAATATATTTTTACGTCGTTTCATCGAGCTTGGAGGAAGTCCCACGCTCTTCCCCTTTCCCACAAACAGGGAGGGTTCGCTTTTATTCATTTCATTGAGCTGAGGGATACTTGGGAGAAACTTAGCTAAACGAATAAAGTGAGTATATGTACGTTTACAATCCAGCTAGGGAAGGCCTCAACGCCGCGATGTAGGGTAGGAAGACGAGTATACAGAGAAGTATTGCCCACTAAAGTAAAAGTGTTTACACCTGAAAATGAGAAAAGTCATGTCAGAGTAAGACACTGGATTCTAGAAGAACCTCGTTAAGTCAGCAGATGTAACTCTCGCCTTTTTTTCAAACTACTTTTGTTGACGTTGTGAATGGAGGAGCTGTCTTGCCGCAGGACTATCTTGCAAACACCCTACAAAAGTTTCAAAAAGTGAATAGGGCATGCAAAGGCGTCCCCTACTTTAATATTTCTCATCAAAGCTGATTGAACTCCATTGCCACACCACTTTTCCTTGTTTCTTAAAATGCAATTAGTAGGAATTTATAGGCTCATGATTTGAATCTAACCAACCTTCCTATCAAAGCCGCTAAAATCTCATGTTCAGTGAGCCCATAGTAATCATGGAAATCGCTTTCCCGCCATGCTAGTTATATCTCCAAAATTTTAATGAATGGCAGAGCTTTGATATGAGAATACGAATGATCTGCTTTATTTAGATTCCAACAATTAAGTGTAGAGAAACAATAAGTATTTTTCCTTCTGTACTTGTACTGAAACGGGTATCTCAGTGAGCTTCGCAGGAGCAAAGCAACACCTTTTTTATTCAGACAATTAAAAAATTGAACAACCACTAATTTTATTTTGTACAAATACTTAACAGGAAGCGCAGTAAACGAAGTTAAGGATATTTTGGGAATGAGCTTTTTTACCGCACCATAATGCCTTTTTTAACATGGGGAATTTTATGTAAGTTTTCCATTAAAGGTATGTGATGTTATAAATGGAAGGTAGCGGAAGAATCATGCAGAGTCAACCCAAGAAGAATTTGTTTTATATGTTGCATAATTTATACGCAGAATATTCTCATCTGTGGATTTTTTTAGAGAAAAATTTCACTGCGGGATAGTTTAAGCGAGAAATCAAAATATTTAAACCTAGAAAGAAGTAAAGTCGTTTTTGGGATAGTCTGTTGCAAACGTTTTGCACATCATGCACGTCTAGTACTACCTGCAAAGCGTTAACTTCTTCAACTTTCTCAACCTCATATACTTCTTTGTCATCTTTCTGATGAATCTGCAGGCATGAGTTCCATCAACCAGAAGACAGCGCGGGGCAATGACCAAAAGTAAGTATTCGTTAATAATAACACTATTAACTTTTTGTCTAGTGTTCAAAAATTGCGCAGCTGTTGCGAATTTTAGTGAACTTGATTAAGATGATGTAAAGATAAATTCCAACAGTTCCTTAGAGGCACGAATTTGAAGTGCTAGGTAACATCTGCAGTCTTTAGAGCTACTAGATCAAGTGTTGAGTTAACTCACTTTGTATTTTCGTTGAAAGCGTCACTGAAACTTCAACATGCTTGCAAAATTCTCATATAAAAAGAAACTCAGCTTTAAAACAAATTGTCATTTGATTGATTTTAGGAAGAAAACACATTAGGGTACATCCAGAACAGCAGATCACGCTGCCTTGAAATCGTAAACAAAAATGAGCACACAAAATGAAAAAAAACTAATTTTTTCTGTTAAAAACAATTTTATAATGAATACTTTTCAGCCTACACTATTTTCTTTATGCTTTAAAGTTATACTCTTTTGTGACCACTTACATGTAAAGTATTTCCATGTTCTTTGCTGCGTATCTGCAAGTGTATCGCTCATTTTTTTAGCAAGTCTACGCACATTACCAACTGTCACATATGAAATCTTTACAGAAAGCCTATTGTCGAATCAACCTAATCACCGAATTGCTCAATGAGCACATTACGAATACTTGCATCCGCTGAGTTTTACAGTTACTATTTCTAATAGAATTATAAGACTTCGCTAAAACATGATAACGCATCGTAGAATAATTGGTTGTAGACGTACCTACTTGCAAAATTATATATTGGAAGGCTACGAAGTTCTCATGGAAACTTTTTACCCTTTTATTTTAAAATATGGGTTTTACACTAATTTTTTATGAAAACAGTTTTCCTTTGCTTTTTCCTTATTATTTCTGCATAAGCCAGCATGCTGACATTTGTTATGAACTTTTGAAGTTTGATTATTTCATCTTGACTCATATCAATAGGATCCATGGAAACAATATGTCAGTCAAAGTTATCAACAAAGCGATGTTACACCCGAATTTCAGTAATCATCCTTGAGGGCGCATTGGCGGTACATGAAAAGGCTTTCAGTATAGTTGTTAGCCTTAAAAAAAATTCGGTAACTTTAGTACCATGAAGTACCCATCGTCCAAGCAGTTAACTAAAAAAGATCTAGCTTACTGACTTTATAGAATTCTATTATAGACAAAGCGGCCTTTACCATCATTTAAAAAATTTTCAGTACCATAATATTTTTTCGTTCTCGCAAGCAATTGTGAATGAAACTACATAAAAATATTCACAGCATTGCGAAGGAAGCTGTTTCAATAACTAATGCATTACTTATCTATTTCAATTATGTTTAAAATCATATTTTCCATTTTACCGGCGATTCTGCGAGATTATTATAGAAAGAGGTATCGAACTTTTATGTTAAAGTTTCAAAATGGTTAACTAACAGTGGAATTCAACAAGACATTGGACTATTTCGAACAGATTCCAGTCATTATTGTGACGTTGAAATGTTGCAAATTAATTTTAAGGCAAAAAATCCATTCAGTTCATTGACTTATTCAAAGCAAGTGTACAACCCAGATCAGAGGTAACGGAGAAATTCCACTTGGGGGGAAAAAACCTGGCACTGATGCACGGTCAAGTCAAAAGAACACCTTGAAATTTCTTCAGTTGCTGAGATTTATTGTGCGGATAGAATGCTGCTTGCAATCTTAAAAAAATTAGTGTACAGCAATTGCAGACTAAAACTTCGAGTCTGAGCTCCAACATACTGGCATCAGATATACACGTATTGCAACAGTGGCTAAGGCTATATTTGCACTTGGTAAAGCAAGCATGCATAGAAATATGCGTTGCCATTTTTTTGATACAAGCCGATTGTGTATATCATCAATTCAGTGATAGATCAAAGTGAACCATTTAGAAATGATGGCTAATATGGTTGCTGTATTTCGATGGAATTTGTCTTGAGTGGCGCTGCAATGCATACAACTAAATAATCTTTGAAAAAGCCCAGTAAAGACAAAAAATAGTTTTATTTCAGATGCATTACGCGCTCGTTATAACGCATATTTATTTACAATTGTAGTTGAGAAAATCAGTTTTGTACGTGAATACTTTTGTCGCCCATGCAAACTTTCTTAGCCATTTAAAAGCATTAATTACTGATTATTTGCTCTACATTGCACACAGTATCCCCAGTGCTCCATTACATATTTTATAAGCCGCGTTGCATGGAAAATGATCAGTTTGGTGCGAGGGAATACGATGATCACAGGATTAGAAACGGTCGCACTGATTTAATCCCCAGTGGATGTTAAGAGATTTTCTCGGCATTTTTTCAAGGAGATATTGTTCCAGGATACAGGGAAAGATGTTATTTAAGCAATTTAACGACTATTAAAGCACTACACGGAATTACGCTGCCCCTTACTAGACAGCAATTCTCTAATTGCATTCCTAAGCAAGATCGAAGATTGCATGAGTCCAAGCGGCACGTAAAACCTATATAACGTCTTACAACAGAAGAAATACACGTTTGCGATACATTGCAACAAAGGATACTAGACAAATACGCAATGCGGCAAATTGCCTGAATTTCCACATTGGGAGAGGAGCGCACACTCGCGGCTATGTTAATAAAGCGTCTCTCATTGTAGCACTGAGATAGTAAGCTAAAACTTTTTCTTGTGCACTGTCTTTGTCGTGCCTCCACCTTTACGGACAAATTCCTCTTATTTTCTTGTCATACTTTGGTTTTTTGTGTAAGAGGACTAAGTGTGAGTTTCAGCAAGGAGACTAAATTGAACCTCTACCCTACTGAATGAGCTTTGCCCCTGCATGTCTTTTTTTAAATTGTCCTTCTACCTCATGTTTCTTCCATGCCAACCTTGTGGGTAGCTCTTTTGAGCCTACTGCTTTCTGTGTTAGTATTTCGTTGACGAATACAGCTCCGTACCTTTCTGTTTCTTTTCATTTGGCGTGGGAAGGATCACGACACTCCCTTTCTCCCTCACATCTTAAGTGCTTTCTCTCTCTAGTGAGCATGCACCAGAAAATGGCAACTGACACGCCTTCAGATCCAGTTCCAGGTGCATAAATGAACTAATAATGTTATTTACAATTGGTTACTGTGAAATTTGTAATAGAGAAAAGTCAGCTTCATCTGCAAGTTTGGATCAACAATGGCCACTTTTTTTTTACAAGGATGGGAATTCCTGTTTCTTTTTTGCTGAATGTCTTTTTTTCGAACTAACTTTGTACTTTCTTTCAAGGATGTTTTATAATTACATGTGTGAGCACGTCACTACGTAAAAATCTTCGAATTTCCCTTTGAACTAGCTTCAAGCAGTAACAAGATGAGGGTGCGAAACGCGTCTTTTTCTTTCCCCTTGCCTTTTGCAACGGTGTTACACCCACGTACCTCTTTTTTGTCCGATGCAGCGAGTGTATTTGTGAACTTCTCCCCTTTTCCTACTATTTTTGTAAACGTATGCAACGTCTCTCCTGCAATACTTTGTCTTATTTAAGCTGCCATTTTGTTTTAGCACTGACATGCATCAATCCCATGATTTTCCTTTACAGTGGAAGCGCCTCAGCGGCGTTTCTCACCACGGCTTATAGAGTTGACACTTTGCAAAGCTACTCGCGCTCCTACTTCCAATCGTGTTTCTCCATCTGTTGAAACTCCGCTGATTACCTCTCCAATGGATATCTCTCTCACTGCTACTGCAGTACCTGCTACTTGCGCTGTTTCTCAATCGGTGGATGGTTCTCACGCTGTGCCTGCAAATACCGAAAAGTTATCACCCTCTGTACGTGCTGCTGTTACCGCTGTTTCCCAGCGTATCCATCGCCTCCTTACTCAGCAAATACCGGTGAGAATCCCTTCAGAGGAAAGTGGGATAGGATTTTGCAGAGTATCTCGCTGTATCTGAGCGTTAAAGGGGACAGTTGTATCCTTATTTCGTTTTGTGTAGTACGTAGAGAATTCTTGATGGCTGCTCTCATTCGAGGAGCATTTCCCTATTTTTTTGAAGCCATGCGTTTTGTTCCTTGTGTGTGTATACTTTCCAGACATTTTGTATTGCTGACCATCCCATGATAGTGATGGATGTTAAAGAGAAACTCTTCACTCGGAAACCGTGTGATGGGGACATGCTCACGGAGGGTGATACGAGCGAAGCGGATGGCGGTAAGATTTTCCCATTTTTTTTCCTTCAGTAGAACTTTCAATGTATATTCTACGTTTTTTTGTGTGTAATTATGTGGGAACCCTCCCTTTGATGTGTACATTTTCTATAGTTTTAATCCTGGATTCTTTACTCGTTTGTGACCACTTTTTCCTTATTTATGTCCACTGGAACTCTCACCCTATTCAATAGATTTACTGCTAGTTCTACCGATACTCTGTTAGTAGAGAGCATCCTATGCAATCTATGAGAAGGGAAACGAATGAGCGTATTGTTTTTTTCTTCTTGGATTCATATTTTCTATATTCAAAATTCTCTCTGTGCAGGCTCTGCATCCGAAATTGATATGGGCATGAGTCCCACTTTGATCACTTTCTTGAGAATGTTGGGTGAGGGAGCGCTGGAGCCCCTCTCCTTATTAGCCTCAAAACTTCTGAGGATACTGTGTGAGCATAGAGATGAATTATCGATGACAGATGTTTACTTTCTATCCGAGGAGAAGTTAAAGAAGGTTTTGCCTGTCTTCCTCAATCGTAAACGGTATACTTTTTTGAGAGAGTATTCTTTGAACATAAAATAATCGATGCTGTGGGATCTTATTTTATAGTTTGGGTCTCATGGATGGCTGTCTCTTGTTTTATAATTTTGTTGGATTTATCTAAATCGTTCTCTTTCATCTTTTTTTATCGTAATTTTCTTCACCTTCCATCGCCTTCGCACGCCTCTGTCTACGCTTATCGCATTCCTATTTTGCTCTCCCACAATTTTTTTTTTTCTTTGCATAGAGTTTTGTTTTATAACTTAAAAACAAAAGAATGGATAGGGGGGAACTGCAGACATTTTTATTTTTCAAAATATTTCTTAATTTGTTATTTTAAAGCGAAAATAGAGTGTAATTTTTAAAAATTTGATTTTTTTCTACCTTAAAATAGTGTTGGATGTTTCAGTGGGATCTATCATCCAATTTTATAATCTTTTGTTGAATTTTTTCCCCCCTTAAAACCTATTCTTTGGTTTTCTCTACTTTAGATTTGGATTACAACAAAAAACGGGTGAAGTGAGAAAATTTGAAGATATCCATCCAGAGAGTTTGTGGGTATGGGAAGCTCCTTCTTTGGATATTTTTCCTTTGGAATTTCGTGAGCAAGCGCGGCAAGCACGAGAGGCTCGTTCTACAGTATGTCGATTAGAAATATAGAGATTTTTAAAAGATCTACAGAGGATGAAGAATAAATTTGAATGAAATCTGAGTAGAGATTTGTATATGAGAAAAATACTTGAAAATCAGAGAGCCAAAAGAAGAGAAATATAAGAAACTCTGCACAGTCAAAATTTTAGGAGAGGAGATAAAATACAAGGCAGAATTCCGTAGAAAATGTTTGTGGGCTATAAAGTTAAGAAATATCCATCAGAGCCATTTTTTTATTTGATATATTTGGATTCAGATGAGTAGACGATTGAAAGCTTTAACCAAACTGGAAGAATCACTTCTTACAGGGGATACGATGGGTGTCACGAAAGCAGAAGATTTGTTAAATTTTGTATGCTGTTTCATTGAAAATCTTCTTGATGGAATGGAGATATATATATTGAGATTTTTATGCATTTGATATTTTTTTGAGAAGGGAAGAGCATTGAGAAGGGGAGAGATTACGTGAAAAAGAGAAGCATCGAAACGATATAAAAATGGGAAGGAATGCTGAGTGGACTGGGATTCAAAGAAGAGAGAGAAATGAATTGAGAGAGAGAATGTGAGAATGAGAGAGAAATGAAGAGAGAGAGAAATTGAGAGAGTGAGAGAGAAATGAAGAGAGAGAGAGAATGTGAGAATGAGAGAGAAATGAAGAGAGAGAGAGAAATGAAGAGAGAGAGACTGTGAGAGAGAAATGAAGAGAGAGAAATTGAGAGTGTGAGAAATAAATTGAGAGAGAATGTGAGAAAGAAAAAGAAACAGAGAGGATAGACACAAGGAGAACTATTCGAACACGAGAAGAACCAAAAGAAGATATGAAAACGAGAGGCTATTAAAGAGAGAAGTAGAATTTTGGTTTTTGAATGCATAGAAAGCATTTCCAATCCTTGTATAGGAATTAACAACTTAGAATTGTAAATTCTTCTACTTTATAGTTTTTCTAATTGAGACAGAATGTTGTATTTTCTAAGAAATAGCAAAGAGTATAAAAGTATGTTTTTGTTTTCTTCTTATTCTCTTTGCATTGATGTGATGAAAGAGAATCTCTATATATAGTATATCTTCTACGTTTTGTAGGGGTTGAGTTGCATATCTTTTGTATTCTCACTGTTCATATTTTTGTAATATAAGTGTGGTGTACAAAACGTTGCAGTTGGCCAGAAAGGAATTAGAAGAGAAGGAAAAACGTCAAAAGTTTACACAAAAAAAGAAGCAATTGGAGGAAAAACGAAAAGCCAAAATTTTAGAGAAAGAAATGCGAGAGTTAGAGAAGAAACGAAAAGAAGAAGAATTGAAACTTGCAGAAGAAGTGGTAAGGAAAAATCCACAGGAAAAAGTTTAATGTAGATGAAGAATTTATTGAATTGTTTTGCCTTTGTTTTCATCTAGTGTGACTTCTGTGTGTTGGCTCTTTATATATTTATATATCTCTCTCTTTATATCTCTCTCTCTTTATATATATATGTATACATCTCTCTTTCTCTCTCTCTCTTTCTCTCTCTCTCTCTCTCTCTTTCTCTCTCTCTCTCTCTCTCTCTCTCTCTCTCTCTCTCTCTCTCTCTCTCTCTCTCTCTCTCTCTCTCTCTCTCTCT
>JADAQX010000402.1:0-45076 GCA_015476325.1 Cardiosporidium cionae
ATTTTTTTTTTTTTTTTTTTTTTTTTTTTTTTTTTACTCTTTTTTTTCTTTATTTTATTTTTTTTTAATTTTTTCTACTTTTTTTACATTATTTTTTCTTTTTTTTTCTCTATTTTTTAGTGTATTTCTTTTATTTATGGCATTCCTCTCTTTTATTATTATTTTATCAATTTGTATACAGTTCCTTTGTATACTCCACAAGGTGTGGATGTAGTTGTTCCTACATGTGGGTGTCCACATTCTTTTTTACAAGATGGATTTTGTGATCCAGAATGTTTTGTTGCTAATTGTGGATGGGATGGAGAAGATTGTTTGGCTCGACGAATGTTTCCAGGAATATATAGTACTTTCCAAACATATATTAATAGTCAATGCAGTTTTTTCAATCGAAATTTTGTGTGTACTCCGGATTGTAAAAAAGAATATATTGAAGCACAAGCAGTGGATTCTGAAGGGTGTTGTTTAAGTGCTGCCATGGAACAATGGGGATATATCTTACGGATTGAATCCAAAAATCCAAATATGCTGCAATCTCAATCTTATAAAACAAATAGAAGCATTGCTTACGTCGAGCAGCTCTGTGAAGCTTCCTTTGATCGTACATGCAGTAATGGTGTATCAAGAAAACTTATTCGATTAGGTGTTGTTGTCAAAAATATCAATTCGGATGCATTTCAAATGAATGCAAATATTATTCGTCAGCTAGAGGATGTAGTAGTAAAGACAGTCAGTCGGAAACTTCAAATATTAGAATGGGATATTATACGTGTAATCACACGTATGCTATCCCAACGTATTGCTGTTGATTTGGATATTGATAGCCATCCTTTTGAAACACGCCTTTTAAACGCACTTTCAAATCGAGTAAGACAAAATAGATTTTGTAAGAGAATGTGGGGTGGAGACTATTGGAGAGTGTGTGGAGTGGAGACTATTGAAGAGTGTGTGGAGTGGAGACTATTGGAGAGTGTGTGGAGTAGAGAAAAAAAGAAAACACAAAAAGTGTAAAAGAAAGAAGAAAATAAAAATATAATAATTGAGATTCTTGATGAAGACAATTTGTAGCCAAAAAATTATACTTTAGAGATATTCATCTATCAAATATAACTCTTATTATCATAATAAATAAAAAAAGAGCAACCAATTTTATAAATCAGAATACTAAATAGCTTATAAACATAAAAAAAATACGCTTAGTAATGTAAAATGGATAGAAAAAAAAAGAGAAAATTTTAGAAAATGTACTACATAAAATGAAAAAAATTATTTTAATCAATTTTACAGTTATAATTTTTGAATAGGAATTGTCATAGTATGTATATATAATAACCTATTTAATTTCTTAATTTGTATTGTTTTTTTTACAATCCGTCTAATATTTAAAAGTGGATTTTATTTTATTATATTAAGAGTTTGGATTTGTCGCATTTAAGAGTTATTTTTATTTTTACTCTAATACCAATTTTCATTATGTATAAATAGGTATTTTTTTTAAAAAAAATTTCCTCTTTTTATGTTGGATACACAGAAATTTATAGCGGATCTTGAAAAAGATATTTTATTAAATTCTGGAGGAATAGCCTTGAAGCTCTATGCCTTTTCACAGGCCAATCCTATCTCTGTATCGGTACCTTCAGAAAGTATAATTTCAGAAAGCATTACTTCTCTTCCTTTTTCTTTAAAAAATAAAGTGGCTATGCCCTTTAGAGGCACACAAGGGGTGGAGGATTTGAATGTTGCTCTTCCTCAAAAAGTATGCTCACAGGATGATTTATGGCGATTGGGACCTGGCTATGTATTTGTATCTCAGCCAAAAATTGCACAAGGTTTTCATCATGGTGCTACTCGAATCATACGGTTAAACTATTATAAAGAAAGAGAGCATAAAATGAAGGATAGTGGGGAAAAAAGAAAATCAAAAGAATAATAGGAATTGCCATTAAAAAAGTGGAAATATAAGGTTAGGAAGAGAAAGTGAGACTAAAAAACGGTTATAACAGGAACAAACAAATTATTAAAGGGGGAAAGAGAAAAATAACCCATGTTTTTTTTTTAAAGAATAAAAAAACCAATGAGAACTAAAAACCATACCATACAATTCTCTTTTTGAGAATAATTTTTTATTTTAAAATTTTTTATCTTAACAGATGTGCTAATAACTACGTATCTATACAAGGACCAAATCCTGGAATTCTACGATGTGATAATGGAAAATGGATTATTGAAGGCTTATTGGATTGTCGAAAAAATTGTTTGATACCTCCTGAAAAAATATATAAACTTTCAGCTGCCTACTCACTTACTGGCGGTGGAAGCAGCCATGGAGCCTATCGTAGTATTCAATGCAATAAAGGATATACAGCCATTGCAGGAGAAAATCCAAAACTCACCTATTGCAAAGATGGTACTTGGGATGCACTTGATCTTGTTTGCAAACGTAAGCTTTGATGCTAGGTCACTTCTTTTTGTTTTCTATGCGTTTAATATTTTTTATATGCTATAGGCTCTTTCCATCCTCTTTCAAGAATGTATCTCTGATTAATAATCTTTTTCTCCTGACATTTTGTTACATTTCTTTTGTTTGCAGCGCTTTGTAATCCATTTCCTCCTCTATCCAAAGCTTATATAGCTACAGGATTTGGAGTGGAATATGGTAATAAATATAATGTCACGTGTGCACCTCTTTATTACCCACGAGGATCTCCCTCTACAAATAAGGAAGCCATATCTGCATGTATAGATGGGCAATGGACAGCTCTTCCTTTTGAATGTGTACAGCCTCAGGCACCTATACAGGCCAACACGTCTTCAACGTTTATTACAATATTGAGTAGAATTTTGACTGGAGGTGGTGTTTTTGGGGCCCTTATTCTTGCAATATCTCTTTTTATAGTTGCTCTAGCAATATTTATTGCTTGGCGGTGCTATTTCTCAAAATCAGCAAAATCTAATATGAGCGAGCGTGAAAAACATGTTCAAGCCTTCCGAATGGCTGCTCATCCCGCACCCACTTTACCCTCTGGAGGCAAAGGCCCCGTAGTGCCTAATTCTGCGTCACAGAAAGGTGAGGATGAAATAGTTTCTAAAGTAGATAATGATGAACCGTTGGAGGCTATCTCGGAACTTCCGCTGCCCTTATCGGGTGATCGCAATCAGAGACTTACTCTAGAGGCACAAGGGTTGGCATGGGGGAATTTGGGACTTGTACCTGCTTTAGACTATCATCATGGTGACACTCCACCAAGCATGACTGTTTCCCCCTCTGGCCACGCACACTGTCATTACAGAGAGAGAGGGGGGACCGACTTGGCTCAGTCCTCGATTTTGAGTGGTGTTACAAATAGTGCTATTTTAAGCAATGGAGAACGCCCTGCTTCTGAGCTTTCTCATATGTTAAACTCTGTTGATCAGCATTATGGCATGCCATTGGATACTAACGATGGTGTCCACATTCCTCGTTTTATCAGAGAGAGGAAAAGGACATAAGGATAGGTGCTTTCCTTTTCTTTTGGTGCATTACGTTTTTATAACATGTGTCATTTTTGATAGTTAAAAAGATGACTCAGTTCATTCACCCCTTTGCAAAGTGTCTTCTTTCCGCTGTGATATTAGGAAAGTTTAAACTGGTTTCAGAAGCAAACTCTTGATTTTCCACCTTTTGTTTAGAAAATATAGGTGCATGCGCACTCGTGTAGGCTGTAAGTTCTTACTTTCCAAGCTTAAATGCACCCAATGGGTTATTCTTCCTTACCAGTAGAGAGTAATACTACTGTAGCCAATCCATGTTTGGTTACTCAGTTTGACATACAAGCATTACAAATAAAAAGAAAATAATCCATAAAGCGGAATGAAAAAGTATATTTTCTCAGTATGCTCTATTGGATGTCAAAAGCGCAACGACGCTTATTTTTCAAAGAGGAATGAATAGAATAATAGAAGTTTCAGCAAATGAAAAATAGGACAGATGCTGACTGAAAAAGAGTACAGTTTGATGTTCATATATTTGCGAAGGAAAACCAAATTGTATTTTAGAAACTGGATCATGAATATTTGTATAATTATAAATCTATACATTTCATACTCCTGGTGTATTTACGGATGTTGTGGAAATTAGAGCCAACTAAAATTTTTCAGATGAAATGAGTATGGCTTTGCAAGTGTAAAGACTTCATTTATTTTTTTAAGCTTTTGAAAAGTTTAAAATATATGTTGTACTTAAATATGCTTGTATGTAGAAAAACTATTCTTAGTAAGGTATTTCTATGTTTAAATTTGTTTACGCATCCACTCAACTTGAATAAACGTGATCCAATCCCCCTTTTTTTGTTTTGATTGTTTCAATTTTGTTGATGAGCTAAAATAAGTTCATCTCTTGAATAGGGTGAAACTAAGCTGTTGCTGTTTTATAGTGCACACAGAGACCAACTTTATCTTTTTATTACTGTATTCTATTAATATTTTTGGTAGTTTCGGCATAAAATATCCTGTCGATTTGCTAACATTGATTTTTGGAAGATAGTGCCCTTTCCGTTTTGTTTTTTTCGACTTTTTAACTTTATTAACTCTTTTTTGAATGACAGTGGTAAAGATTACAGCAGGTTTAACTAACTTCTGTACACGTAGCTAAAATCTAGCCTCTTGAATTTTGAATTTTTGATAGTACGTTCGTGACTTTCTTTGCCTGAATGAGGAAAGTGAAAGGAAAGATGCCAACTCTATGCTTCATTAATCAAATCGTTTGACGTATACTTCCTCCTAAAATTGCACGAATGAATGCATGCATCATCTAAACACTTAAAGCGTCCTGCTTCAAGTATTAAACATTACAAATTACTAATTCAGTAAAAACTCAATATTTCACTTTACGCACACACTGTAACCCAGAAGAAACTCACTGTGTTTTACTTGCCATTTTATATTTCTATGAATGCAGGGGCAGATAAACTGCTTTGGATGAACAGATTGAAAAAGATAAACACTTCAGAACTACTAATTGCTTATACGGATAGCGGCAAAAATAGTATAGAGTAATTCAAGAGAGCAACGATAACTTTCTCGAAGATGCTGAAGGAAAGTAACTCAAATCGCTAATTACGTGTGATGTGATTTCTCGAAATTATCCTCCACGGCATAATTAATGTACAAAAAGGCCATAAAATTGAGTAAGTTCTTCTGCAGGAGTGGCAGCATAACTATACTAAGGTGTTTGCAGAATACTTCATGAGAAACAAAATAATTATACATAAAAGGAAAGTACATTCCTCAAGATTTCTCTGAACCAAGCGACTTCATTATCTGTATTTTCATGTCTATATCATGTTATTTATGTATAAATGCTAAAGGATGCGACCACTTTACTGGGCAGCAGCACAAAAAAATTGAAGTATTTCCACTCTTCTGAGAAGCACATTCTCGTATGGTGGATAAATAGAAACAAGAAAAAAAAGTACTGTTTGTGCCTAATCAATCTATTGATGGCGCTTCGCTGCTTCTTGCAGCACAATGAGCGCAAATATCACAGTATGGATAAAGTAGAAATAATTCTCAGCTGAAGCCCTGTTAAATGCCAGCAGAAAAACATAGAATAAATTCATCCTAATTTTCTTTATAGATTAATGAATTCCAGCTGCAAAATGAAGATAATTGTATTTCTGCCGTTGCTTCTGCTATGAATCTCTATCAAATGGACATTTACAAAAAAAAATATTGATCGAATGGTTTTTGCAAAAATTAAAAATAACAATTGTATATGCAGACAAGATAGTAATAAAGCTTCTTTTAAAAAGGATAGAAACCATAGTTTCGAAACCTATCCTTTTATTGGGTTTCCAATTACAACCAAAATGAATGCGTCGTACACATTCAATTGATTTTTAGTGTGATTCTATATGTCATACTTTCCGTCATGTGCGAAATATAAATAGCAAGATATATTTGCTGTTGTTTACGCATTTCCTAATGTTTGAAATGCATACCATCGTACTGTAGAAATTTAATATTGATCAATAGGCATAGTTCTGGCGTATATCAGATACATTCTAGACCATAAATACGAATTTTCGCTGACTATTTTGAAACTCCAAAAATATTTTCTATTTTGCAAGGAAGATGATCGGGGAGATAGCTTTTTAACTTGTGATAAAAAGAGGTAATTTTATGATATGTAATAGTCATTTTGTAGAATAAGTAAAAATTTTGTATGCTTTCTGGTATTCTAATCGATGAAGAAGACCCATGTGAAGAACAAGTAAGCTAGCCAACTTCACAGCAGCAAAAGTTTTTCTTTTTGAATAACTGCACAAGCTTTTGTAGGATTTCTTATGTTGTGATTCTTTTGTTGGTTTTGTGGCGTGACACTAATTGTTTTACACGGATGACGCTATGTGGCAATGCATATTTTTTTACTTCGTACGATTGGGCAGATTTTCCTTTATGTACATGCTGATGCCTTCATATATGTAAATTTTGTTTGGTTCAGCAGGTGTGATCTGTAACACCGGTAACCTTCGCTTTTTGGGCCCCCATTACTTTTCTGGTGTTATCTTCTCTCTCTCAAATTGCCTTTTCTTCGCTTATCAAGATGAGAGGAAGTAGAGATGACGTTATGCCTGTATGCGTTTCAATTGGGACGTATGATGGCGACCTGAAAGGTTATGTTCTTCAAAAAGATTCCTCTCTGTCCATTCTCTATGCTTTCCATAGTCAATCAGTAAGTATTAACGATAGAAGAGAAAGGGAGAAAGACATTGCAAGTGTTTCCTTTTTTGCGACTACCTCTTTATTCGTTTATGAGAGATGCTTCAATCTGCAACATGAGCATTCTCCGTTTATTTTGGGCGCTTCCCAAAAATTGTCTGCTTGCTGTTTTTCAAATGCTAGTATTAAAGAGTAGAATACCTATTTCCAACCGTTGCATAACTAGCACCACCGTGTTATTAGAAAGGTTTTTCAAGAATTTATTCACAGAGCGAGGACATTGATTTCATACTCGTTTCTTTTTTAAGCTTACCCTATCAATTCCAAGCCGTATACATAACAAAGAGATAATCTTGTATTTGCACAAGCGACAGTATTGTAACGGTAAAGATGAAAAACACTCTATATAGGAGCTTCCCTCATAATTTCAACGTTTACCTTCATTTCCTGATTTATTGCTTCAGTAGCAGAGGTATAGCAGTTCAATGACATTTTGCGGGGCGTGCTGCTATTTTTAAGAGGAATAAGAAGAAGATGAAGATACTTTCATCATTCTCTTAATCACGAGATATTTTAGATCCACATGAAAGAAAAGAGAATGTTGTAGGAATCTTAGTTTCTACTTTTTTCTCCTTATGCTATGATGACTATCTGTGTATTTAATCCTGATAAATGCCCGACCATTTATCATTCTAAGGAAGGTGTACGTCGTATCGGATTGAAATCGATTTTATAGAGACAGTCTGTTCTGATTTAAACTTTGTTTTCCTCTTTCTGTATACATTTTTTCCATATACTTAAAATGCTATATCAATTTGAAAAAGTTTCTATACACTATTTTATCATTCTATGCGGGAAGTGGAGCCTTAGAAATGCCTCTACTTTTTCGAAATTTTATTTTCATTTTAGTGTAAACCATTGGATTCTAGTACTTGTTTCTATCTTCCTCTTTCAGTCACTTCTTCGATCCATGGCCAGTTGCAATGAAATCTTATGTATAGGCGGTATCAACGAAACGATTCAGTAAGTCCAATTTCTACTGTACTAATGGTTTGAAATGTTAAGCGTCTCCCACGTATCTGTTCATCCTGTAATTTCTAACTTTGAGTCCTCATTTAACCAGATTAAGAGTCCGATCAATCGTTTTCTTGGTGTAGAGAAATGTAAAAAACTTTAATCGTTTCTGTGATACATCTATGCGAGAAATCCTACTGTGCAGCCCTCCCACTCTCTGCCTCTCCCCTACAACTATTTTCCTCCCCTTTCTCTGTAATTTTTTATTTGTTTTCGTGTGTCAAATACTACAAGAAACTCACCTTCTTTTGTTTTAAGAGTAGCTAATTTTTATTAGCCTTTCTTTTGTTTTCTTATTCTCTATGCAAATATATTTGAACACTTCTAGAATTTTACACACATTTTGAGAGACAGGATTTACTTTATAGGATTTACTTTATAGGATTTACTTTATATGATTTACTTGTGGCTGGATTACTATTTCTCACTGCAGTTTTCTTCTCACAACTTACCCCTCTTCCTCTATTTCTCTCACACTGCCTTCTTCATTTTTCTTTCATGGTTTGTTATGTGAGTACAGGCTCTACAATCTTTCTACAAGGCAATCTCTTGGTAGCTTACTCAATGCTTTTGGTTCTGTAAATTGTTTGAGTTTATTTTATCCCTCTCATTTATTAAGTGGTACCGAAGATGGCTCTTTATGCTTATGGAGAGCCTCCGATTGGGAATTATTACGTATTTTGAAGGGCCACAAGGGCGCTGTCTCCTCTGTAGCCATTCATCCCTCTGGTCGGTTAGCTATAAGCTGTGGAAATGATAAAACTATCCGCTTGTGGGATTTACTGCGTGGTACGTGTGCCATGACGTCTCCTCTCATTCATGGTAAGTTTCTCTGGATATTGGATTTCAAAAATAAAAGAGAGAGAGTAAGAGAGTGTATAATGCAGGAAATGTATCCTATGGACGAATGGGAAGCAATTTAGAGAGAGAGGAGAGATTTTGTGTGAGAGAGATACTCTATGAGGAGGAAAAAATGAATTCAATGTAAGAAAATAAAGCATTCATAATAGAGTGAGAAAGAAGAAAGTCTATTGAAACGATAATTTTTTCTTAATACAATGAAATCAACTCTTGAAACAGGGATAAAGAAGTGGTTAGTGTTCTCTCCTTTTCATCCTTGTGAGTATCATTTATTTGAGAGTTTATATAGGAAGGTGATGCGGGAAGCACACGCATTTGCAAGTATGAAACATGCTTGGATATTTTGGCTGTGAGTGTGTAAATATGTAAAAGAGTGTAGCTCTATCTACCCACACGATGCATTGAGTACCGCCTTTATCTACTCAATAGTATACACTCTCTCCAGAATTTTATTTCCTGCAAACGAAATATGTAAAAATCTGTAGCCAAAATGATACACAGCATTTATAATATCTCCTTTCACCTCTGCATCTATTTCTAGAGCATTCAAACGAGGAAAGATCGACTTCTATCTATAGAAAGAGAATGCAAGAGAGGCACTGCGAGTGCATAGTTTTCTTTTCTTTTTCATACATGGAGGGGTGTATGTACAACGATGTGTGTAGTTTGTATGCATGGGATTGGCCTGCACTCTCTATTTTCTTGGGAGTTTTCAAGTTTTCAGATCGAATCAAAACGCTTTGTTATGGATAGAGGGTTCGATTTTTGATACACCCTCTAGCCTTCGTTCTGGATTGGAAATTTATTTCTTTAAATTCTGTTTATTTTTTCTCTTATACAGTGCCTCTCTATGTCGGTTGGTCTTCTGATGGATTACGTTATGTTCTTTATTTCTCTTCAAAGGTCTATCCAACTATTCATTTTCTACTATTTCTTAATCATTTTTATGGTTTCAACAAAAAATAATTTCTGGGCATTCACTTTATAATAGAAGAGGAAATTTATTCCAGATTGGGAGAGATAGGGCAGGAAATATAAATTTAGAATACGAATTTGATGGGAATTGAAACTAGAAAAAATAGTAGAGAGAGAAAAATAGAAAATATTTGGGAAGTACACCCATGAGAGGCGAATTCGTAAAATAAAATAAATTGTGAGATTCTACTCACGTAGATCCCTTTTTCCCTTCCAATGAGATACATATATATTTGTTTTGAGGAAGATACAGAAATCTATATTTTTTTTACCTCTATGGTCATGGAGAGATCCCTCTCCATTGCATAGATAAAAATATTTTACTGTGAAAGAAGGGAAAACCTCATCAAACCTTTCATAATCCTCCTGTATGGACCCAAGAATGTATGCATTTCATGTTTTTCTGCGTGGAGGGTGTAATTTTGATGACATTTTCTCTAAATTTCCACTTCCTTTAACGCAGTATTTATAATATCTCTCAATAGTTTTGTTTTTTGTGCCTTCTGCTATATAGATTTCAATATTCTTGGCAGGCACCGAAGAAATGGATATACTCACACCTCCTAATGGAAAATCCTGTAGGCATGCCTTGAAAAATGATGCTCTATTGAAAGAATGGATGCAATTTCTGTTGAGAGGGAAGAAGAAGAGAGAAAAGAAGATTAGGAATAAAAAAAAAATTAAAGAAAAAGATTGCCTAGTATGAGGAGGCCACACAACCATGTGTATATGAAGTGATATTTTTGCTTTGTGAAGGCAGTCATTATTCTCTTTTATTTATAGAAGGTGTCTATACAAGTACCTCTATATATTTATACATTTTTGTTTGAAATATTTTATTTATAAAATGACCGATGAGAATCGAAATTGAATTTTTTTTTTATGGCATTCTCCCTGTGTGTTTTTTTCTCCTTTATTTAATGCCATGAGGATGGTACTTTTGGGATTTCAGATTCTTCCTGCTGTTTTGATGCAACTAATTTCTTACTTGTGGGTTACTCGGATGGAACATTGGCCGGCTATTCGCTTTCTATAGAGACCTCTGAAGAGGGTAAGATGTAGTCTGTGAATTTTTAGTAAACTAGTTTATTAGCCAATACATATCATCATTGCCAGATATGGAAAGAGATAGGATTGAGGAAGCTCTCTATCCGAAGAAATGATTTTTTAGAGGAATTTAAAAACATATATATATATAAATATATAGTTAATGAGAGGAATGGAAATTTGATGGAAGGCTAAGGGGACATAGTCGATTCCTCGTAGTTTTTCATCTATTTTAAGAGTAGGCTTGAATCTTTGCATGTAGTCGTCACTTTTATCTTTCTCTATAAAATTGAATTGTTGTATACGGTTGGCCATTTTAATTTTTGTAGTCTACAGTATCTTGTGAATATTTTGAAATATAGGTACTCTTACGTGGTCTTTCAAATTAAGCCACACATTCGAAGGATCTCATAAATGCCGTGTCAAAGGAGTTGTACTCTTACAGCAAAATGTAAATTTGAATTTTGAATATTTGTTCTGTTTTGTATTATTTTTGATTTTTCGTGTATTTACGTTGGATTTTAACTTTCAGTAAGTTTCATTTAGAGATAGAAATTTCATTTCTTAGCTTCGAATAATGGACATCGTACACTGCTATCCAATGAAGGTATAGGTTAGAGTGTTTCATTTTGTCTCCCTTCTGGTATCTTTAAACGTGTTTTTTAAAGAATAAAAAAGAAGAGAGTTTGCTATTTCTGAATAGAGAACCGTAAGAAATGCAGAGGAGTTTTCTTTTGATCGTCTATTTTTGCTGCGAGGGTTGGAGGGCCATCCTTTACTATATTGAAATAAATTCCATGTTTAGTAGAGTTCCTATGAATGGCTTACCAAATGTGAGCCATCTACTCTTTTAAAAACTTCTGGTTCATAGAGAGGCCTACATTTTTCTTTCTTTGTTCGACAAGACCCATCGAATGTAAAACAATGCGTTTATTATCTGATAAGATGCTATTGCTTTCAATTCTTCATATTTTTTGCAAAGAAGAGTATAAGTGTTTTGATTTTTGTTGGTTTAGAGAGAGAATTTTTAGTATGCTCATGTTTTCTATGTTTTGTATCCATTAGAGACTAACGGCACACTCCAAAGAGATTCTCTTTTGCAGTGGTGACTCTTTTGGTTGCATTCATGTTTGGAAGGCTCTTCATGATGAAAAGAATCTTGATGTTCAGTCTAACTTGAAACCTCTATCGTATGTTGTAGTTTTATGACTCTTTTATAAATTTAGGAAGTTTCTTTTGGTTAAAATGAAAGTGTAGTTTAAAGTGCGTCAATTCCTTCTTACTCTCTTTAGAGAAGGGAGAAATATGTGTGTGTACGTACACCCGAAAGCGCTTACCCAATTTTTATCTTTATTTTTCCAATGCCCTGTAAATACATTAGGAAAACTTGCTTATGGTTATATGTTTTGATTTTTTTTGTTTGCTTTTTCTGCCTATTTTCTTTTTAAAGCAAATTCTTAAGAGAATTGGCATTCGGTTAGACAGGGTAGTTGAAACGGGTGGTAAAATGTGGCTCTAATGAATTCATTTGTATCAAAGTAGAAGTAATCTTTTTTCTTCTCTTTCCTCTGAGTAAATGCGTATGCATAGGTTGCTTCATATTATTCAACAGTACTTCACAAGGGTGTTGATACATCGGGATACTTTGTTGTTTTTATAAACGATAGCATTGTTCTAATACATGTATACTTTCTTTTCAGAACAATAGAATCCAATGTTCGCATTACTTGCATGTCTTCTAATATTGAAGCAAGTATGGCTGAAGATTCTTTGGATATCTCAAGTGTAACCAAATTATTCTCAGAAACAAAGAGTAGAAAAGGCTCCGAAAAAAGCCGTGCATCAATAAAAGCTTATGCATCTATCAAAAAGGTGCCCATTAGTCATTCCACAATTATAAAAAAACCAAAGAATGGATTAGAGCCATTAATGGGTACAATTAGCAAATACCATCCTACTTCGTTTCGTAATATACGTACTTCCCAGTATAGGCGCTTCCGCCGTACACTTTGCTTGCTCAGAAAGTTTAAACGAAGAAAAAACACAGCACTTGTAACATAAATATACTGTTTAATATAGAGATATTAAGTAAAAATCCAATCTGTTTCTACATTGGCGTCTAATGCAAATTAGTTGCTCAACTCTTACAATAAAACAATTACGAAATGGACAAGTTCTGCTGCAGTAATAGATAGCCTATTTTTTCTTTCTAGTGGCGACAATAAAAACCATTTACTCCAAAGTTTGATGAGGGTCTCGTGAACCTAGTATTGAACTAGTATATCCGAAGCGTTTTCTATACTGCAATGAAATCGACCCCATCATAATTATTCTGCAACCTAAATTTTGCTGTAATCAAACTTTCAAACGCTCTTCACTTGCTCGTTGATGTAATGCACGTTACCAAGATTTTTGTTCAAACGATATTCTTTTCCCAACCTATCAATTTGTGTCCTGCAACTTTCAAACAGAGCCGACTATAATGCATCACTAACAGCGAAATATTAGGGACTGTTATTAGGTTTACGCTTGTAAATAAAGGTTACTATTTAATATGTGGATATCTTTGTAAAAGTGATGAAGTAATCAAAATTAACGAGTATTTATCGGTAATAGAATAGCGTTACTTGACTTCTTAAACATGTTCAGAAACACTCTCTACTTGCAATTTGAAGCTAGCGGAGTGAGTCTGTTACAATCTTATCTTTCGCATAACAATAAGGTGCCGTTGGAAATAAGTTTGCTGAATTGCAACGAAATTTTGCGTATACTGTCTACACAGAATTCAATCGAATCTTCATTGAAAAATGATGGGCATTTGAAGCAAGAAATGCTCATCTATTCTTATCAGTTAAGCATTGCACATACACCTCCTAAATTGCCTTTTATCGTTCTTCAAATATTGCCATTTCATTACAAAAAGGCGCAAGGCACTTTCCAAGCGCATTCATAATGAATTAAATAAAATTGTCTTCTCAATACATTAATACACTTTTATCGTGTTATCTAATGCGAAATTTATTTCTTTTGCAATGAAGCATTAACAAAATAATGTTTTTCTCAACACATCATGATACGATGCCTTCTTAATCATTAACATAATCTTGCATACCGTACATTATATTTTGCGCTCGTATCATATACAAACCATTGTGATAAAAACGCAATTTTACTGTTTCTCGTTATTTTTTGGGGACTTTTTATAGATAGCTATGAGCTACCGAGAAAATTTGTTCGAGAATATTCGTTATCGAATGTTGTTTTTGTTGAATTAAAAATGCACGATCTTTGTATTCTTCACGTGTGAATTTGAATGATAAGAAGATCCGGGGTATATCACGTTTTAAAACAGCTTTTTTCTCTACGATTCTTGAAACTACAAATTTCGTATTACTCTGGAGCGATAAATTAGCTTCTTGAACAAGAGGTCAAACATATTTGTTAATAGGCACACATTTCTTTTCATCTATCTTAAAATCAGATCACGAATGTGATGGGAAGATGGTAAAAATAACCACAATCTACAGATACTGAGAAAATCGAGATACAAAATCAGAAGTATTAAATGAGGAAGCGATACTCTTCCAAGAACTCTATTTATGTTAAAGGAAGGATTTGAATATTTTAAAAACTTAGCAAGCTACATCTCCATAGAAAAGGTAAATAGAAAAGTTGCTGCAAGAGAGAGAAACTGTGTATAACGTAAGATAGAGGAGGGACTTTACGATGACTGGAAGAAATAGTAAAGTATAACAAAAGCAAATAAGCTTATTGTATTACCTCACAAGAAATAAAATCTCCCCCAATGATAAAGATTGACTAAATCTTCGCGCTATACGCTCAATATATAACTGTGTTTATGTAACTAGTAAATTACAAATAGAATAGAATATATAATGCCAAGAGAATTCAAATCACAGAAAATGTGAATTCGTTATAAGCAAAACGAAAAGTTAAATAAAATGAGTAGAAGGCGATGCTACAAAACTGGAGCATTTCTGTTATTTGTGCATTTTTGAGAATGCTTTAGAACTACAATGTGTAACGGCTATTTGAAAATTAAACTTCTTCATAAGACAAGCGGCTGTGCTGGAATGGTAGTAAAGTAACGCTACGTGCATTCTAAAAATTTTGAAAACATAATATACTTGCGCTGATGAAACCCCTTTGAATGCTCCACATTTTGCTGGAGCAGTGTCATGTTGGTACAAAATTCAACACTTAAGCCATACAAGACAAAGCGTTTCACCTATCTGGCTCAATCGCTATATCATTTTCAGTGGATTTATTACTGACAAGCACCACTACTGCGCAGAGAATTTTCTAAAAATAGAGTACATATTAGCCAACCATGGATCGTTTTCTCCCTCGCATCCGCACTGTAAATACAATTTTGAACAACAAAGATAATAAATTTAACAAAAAGAACCTACAGCAGGATCTTGACATTCCTTCTTTTACTGTAAGAAATAACTTTTTTTACTTCTTGAGTGAAATTAGATTGCACTGGCATTTTACGAATTTTTAAAATATAGCAAATCTATATGAAGTATGCATGCTAGATCAACTGCAGAAAACTTAATAGAGAAAATGATTAAAAACCGAGAAATGAAAGTTGTTGCATATGTGAAGAAAGAGTTGTGGGATTCAATTCTCTAATCTTTTGATAAGAAGATTCATTTCAAAAGTAATAAACTACGTTTTTTGATGCAAGCATAAATTGAACATCTCTAATTATTAGAATAAATAAGTTTATCAATTCAACAGCTGAATTTTTGAATACTATAGGTGTCGATTAGGAAAATGGTTTCTTAAATTTTCAGCTACCTTCATCAAGCTTTTTCAAAATTGGAACAGCAGCGCTACTTCTTTGCTCGTAGCTTCTTAATATCTCTTTCATCTGTAAAGCGAATAAAAATAACATGCACATCACCAAAATACAAGAGTTTGTGCCAAAAATCAAAATTCCAACCTTTTAAGAATATACATTCTTAACAGAAAAATTGCATGCCTATTGTCAGCTAAAAATGAATCATAATATACACACAGCATTGTCAAAATACCAATGACGAATTCTCCGGATGTATACTATCAATTGCTTTCTCTAACACAAAGAGATCCACAGCTTTGTCCTGTACGATGCAAGCACAATGAAGTAGAAAAAATTGTAAATTTAGCAACAAATTTCGCTAATGCAAAAACAAAGCAATTGTAAGGGCGCCTCAATCATTGTTCAGACAATCTTATGGTTTTTCTGATACATACTCTAACATAATTTCTTATAGGAAATAATACAAGTGACACTTGCCTCAACCATTGTAGAAGTATAGCTCAATCCTAAGTCTATCACACATATTTTAAGGCCATTTGGTACTCGATATTCATGTGAATTACAGTTGATAGGGCCATTCATAACATGGCGATGACCAGAAAGTGATTGACAAATACGTTTTGTAACTACTTCTTGGTTAGAAGCTTCTTCGGTATCATTTTTCATCTGATTCTCGAGGAAAGGGGAGCGTATCATCAAATTAGAGGTTGTCAAGTCACCATGTATAATTTCTGCATTATGCAATCGCGCTATTACATCTCCGATAGAATAACCTAAACCTATATGGAAGATATGCATGTATTTTCAACAAAAAACATCAAGATTTCTTGCTTAAAAGCATAAGAATTAAGATAATTCTTCAGGAAACAGAGAATAAAGTAAAACTTCTTTATATTTCTCATCAGGAAACTATGCCAATAGCTTTACTGGCGTTATCATAAGAGTAACATATCGACTTTAGTACTAATAGAGCCATATATCCAGAAGCATTAGTTTTCTCTAGTCTTTCAAAGCACTCACATTGCTGCTAAAGGATACTTGCAGGTCTTCTTTTGCAAATTACAATGACAAATGGATGCGCAAAGTAAAAAATATGCAATAGAGTATATTAATTACCATGTGTTTCACCATTATGGAAATCCAGAAAGCATTTTACAGTGGCTCCGTCGATCCACTCCATATACATTCGTCCTTCATCTGGAGCAACGTGATACAAAATAGGACTATCAATACCAGCTTTCCGACACCGCAGAATATTTCTACTCTCAGAAGAGAGGCGCTGGTACGTAAGTCGCTTATTTAAAGTAAAATGGCGATACGATTTAGCGAAACGCTCTTTGAGGAGAGCCGTCTTCCCAAGGAATTCGCATTTGTAGAGCTTCTGAAAACCAGATACAACGAACATGATAATTTTACCACAAGTGCTAGTGATATAATTTCAAAGATCGATATACACAAAAGACTTTCCTTGACAGTTATGTCTAGAATATTTCAATTAACAAATAATTCAAAACTTGTTATATCATTCATAAACTTCTTATTTTGGCATGACATTTCAGCTATGCTGAGAATTGCGTAACTTCGTTTGCTTACCGCTTCAGCTCCAGCATATACTAATTTCATCTGCCACTCCCCTAACGTTTCTGTACCAGATGCCTGAAAGGCTGGAGCAGCTAACAGGATAGACATACTCAAACACTCGTGACAAATATCGCACGGGGCATTGCTTTGCATAATAAAATCGGACATGCAAACTCCATAAAGAGGGGAGGGTTTAAAAATACAATTAAATAAAAGAGGAGGGATAGTTTCTTCAAAAGCTTTAAGCCAGTAATGATTGTGCCGCAACCATCAAAGCAAGATAAACGCTGATAAGCTTCCTTTCCTCCGTACTAATACATCTCAAGGCGAATGAAAGGTAAGCTAGGAAATACAAAGCTGACTGACACTGGTGCCATTCTGAAGCACTGTGCCGAATGACATTTTTCGTTGTACAGAAACGTTACAAGCATCTGTCAAAAATGAGAAAAGATGTATTACAACTTCTAGTATAATGTACTCAAGACAAAATTAGTATACCCTCGTGCTCCTAATGCTCATTTTCTTAATTGTGAGGTTTACTCTTTTCATGCTTAAGATTTTGGTAGCTTTCAAACACTTACAGTTAGGCCTTAAATTGTAACTGCAAAATATGTAGCAGCTCTTCAGTTATATTTCCCACCATGGTAGAAATGGCATTACAATTGGCACCTCATATCGAATTGAGCCCCATTTTTCTAACTGCTTAACTGCAAAGATGTCCGCATTTTGTGTTCTCTTTCTCGACGATTACTACTATTTCTTCTAGGCAAGGGCAGCAAACAAACTTCGTTGAAATGAAAAAGAGAGATACATTGCAATTGCAGCAACAGGATGCCATTTTTTTCTATAGATATTTAATTCAAGTATCTATGCTTGAGACTGTTAGGGGTGTCATTTTGGGGTGTACCAAGTAACTTATTTCTAACTTAATAAGTTTTTCCTTTCCTATGTAAATATTCAATTAGAAATACTTGGTATTTTTAAAAAATACTATTCCAGTACACTTTTTTTGTGAAAATTTTTTTCTTATTGCGCATTCTTTTCGTAAACATTGCTACTAGAGGCAAAGTAGGATGCTGTCATAGAATATTTTAAAAGAAGCAGATTTGGATCGCCCAAATTACTGCTTGCTTTCTCGCGACTACAAAACAAGCAGGCACTGCTTTTTGTACAAAATGCTTTGACAGGCATGAAAATCCAATGATTAAAAAATGCACTTTTTTATTGGAAGAAATGTGCGTTTCCATTTGTTTCCTTTTTAATAAAGTAGAAAGTTATCTCTTCATGCCCATTCAATTAAGTGCAATTGCCTCTAATATATATTTCTTTCAATAATCTCTTTAGTTTCTGGGATGCAAAAATGAGCAAATTTGACCTGTTTTCATGAAAACATACAAATTGTCTAACACTTCCAAAGATTTATGAATTCCTTGCAAAACAATGTAAGTTACATAAATTTAGGGCACTTGTAGCTAACATGGAATTGTAGATAGGAATGTGGATAACTTGGAGTACTTCTGCACGCGAATACCGGACGACGTCGATGAGCGATAGACATACGACTCCGAAAAAAAGAGATATTGAGTTTTTGTTTTTATTTTCTGAACTAACTTCTTTTAGAATTTATTTGGGTACATATTCAGTTAGGAATGCTTTGCTTTGACAATTAAATTAGTTTGGAATGTTCTATCTTCATGCTTAGGATTAAATTTCACTTTCAGTTTACCCACAGAATTTGTATGTTCTGTTTCAACTGACAATTTAAATACTTCTCGTTATGGTCGATCTTGTGACTGCTAAAAACAAGGATGCGCTCATTTAACCATGCAAATTAAACAGGGGTTTATATAAATTAGTGATACAGGTTTAAAGATTAGGTACTTGCTGCGTTGTAAATAAAAAAATCTCTTATAAATATCATCAAAAATGGAACCTGGTAGTGAAGCTCTTCATTAGTTTACTAAGAGAAAAATAATCATTGGTTCATTTGATAGAAAAGTAGCACTTTGGTTTTATACTGCATACATGAGGGACAAATCAGAATACTTGCATTCATGCAGAAATGAAAAATAGTTACATGCCATTTTCATAAAGAAAAATGAAAGCATCTACTCATAAAAATAGAATAGGAAATGAGGAAAAGAAAAAAAAAGTAAACGCTATCTTCTATAATATCAATCCTTTCTCTCCCTTCTATTAATATGTCAAGAATTGAGAAATTTGTTGTCGTAAATCGAACATCTGCTGTATCTCTATTCGAACTCGAAATTAATTGAGTTCAACCAGTTAGAAATACACATTCTTTAATAATCGAAAGTTATATGTAGAATCGAATGTCTAAACGGTATGATAGAAGCAGTTAGGCAAGGAAAAAATTCAAATAACAGACTCATTTAATCGGCCGTACTGAGCCAAAAGTTTCTTTATGGCATATGGTCTCTTTTTCTTTTTTGCTTCCCTTGTTGAATAGCTGTAACTGCATTTCATCCGATACTGTAAGCATAGTTTTTGTAAGTTAATTTTCATTTATAGCTTTATCCATTTAGGCCTAATAATTCAGATCTTCGCAGTCTTGTCGCCGCAAAACGAACCTATATATCTTTCCCTAACAATAGCTAGCATTGAAGCCAAAGTTTATTCTCCATTTTTTGGTTGTCTGCTTTATATTGGCAGATACTTTCATCGCTTCGAATTTGGCACTAAAGTAGAAAAATTTGGGATACCAGTATGCTAAAATGTATAAATCAAGTTAGGTTGCCTATGAAGATAAGTTAAAAGAAAAAAGCAAGAAGCAATCCTTGGTCTCTAATTGTCTTGCATGACTTTTCACATGTGAGTTCTGTTATAACGTGACAAACTGATCTTTCCCCCAGCAGTGCTACTGTAGGACATTTGAAGTTTTAACCAGAAACTACATAGAACGCTCAAATAGTATGCTGCGCTCGTCTTTCTTTTTAGTTTTTGTCTACGTTAGTTAGTACGCTCCTTTCAGCACGAATACCAATCGTATCTCTCTGACTGTGAAACGACGGCTTTGCTTCTTATTGTTTCATTCTAACGCAAATGCCCAACACTTTCCTTCTTACCCATTCAATACCATGGACGACATTTTTGATGCTATCAGATTTCTTTGAATACCTTCATTGAGTAGTTTTTGTAGATGTGACAGTACGTAGCATGAATTGGCGGCAATTTCTTTTTGATGGATCACTTTTTTTACTGCTTTTGCTTCTCCTTTATGAAGTGAGTATTTTTCTTTTCTAATTCGTTCTTATTGAAATCATCATATTTTCTACAACCATCTTTTTAATAATGATGTCGACACAATCAATTCAGATGTTTTTAGAAGAGCTTCAAAAAGATCCTTGGCGTATAGTTTTGCCTCCAGACCCATCTCGCTGCCAATCTGCTCGGGCAGTAGTGGAGTACTTTTTGAATAGCCTAAAAACTCATTCTAATGACAATGTTGTTGCAGCTACCAGCACCTCCTCTCTTATCTCACTCCCGAAGGATTTTGATGTTTTGCAAATCGGTGAATACGTAGAGCAGATTTATGGCGCTCCATTTTTAGAATCTTTAAATGAAAAGCTTTCTAGTGTTCTAGCCAATAAAACTGTCATAGCGGAAGGTTTTTCCAAAAATGGAAGGAAATTGGCAGAGGATATGCCCTCTTTCTCTTCACCTGATCCGCTATATCTTCTAACTAAGGATGCCATGGAATCACACATGCCTTCCGATATTCAATCACCTTGCGTTTCTCCAGTCGATACGGCGAGGAAATTAGAGAAATATTCTCAGGAGAATGGTACCAAGCACAACAAGAAATCGAATGGAAAGAAATCACGAATCTCTGTGGCTTCCTTCACCACTCCTGTTGATGATTTCTTTTCTCCTGAATCTTTACTGTCGGATGCGGATAACGTATCCGTAGCAACCTCTCTGGATAAGCTCTCTCAATCTGCATCCCCTGTAAATTCTCCCAAGTTGTCTCCTCCCAAACCAAACGTACGCCCTACAACTTCTGTCGAAGACGGATTTTTCTCATTAGAAGATATGGAAGCGTTTGTCAAAGATGCTGAAAGACAGGCGGTGCGCAAAGCAGATCTCGAGGCAGAAGAGGATGAAAATGATAACGAAGAATCAGATGATGAAATGATGGCGCTCTTACTTAATGCTGAAGCAGAGGGTGGTGACAAGTCGCTTCGTAATAAAAAAGGAAAGCGAACACCTTCTGTTAAAGGGAACGACGATGCTTCACACTTTCTTCGTTACAAGGACTTCTTTGATGCCTCTTCAGATGTTGATGAGGAAGATACTGACGAGAAATTTCTAGATATGGATGGAACTGATGATACTCTAGATGATAATCAATTCGATATGTCTTCAATTTCAAGAGAAATGATTCCTTCAGAGGATGAAAGCGAGAGTAATAAGCTTGGATCCACGCATGCCCCTACCGAAATATCCTCAATACATTCTGCTGCGTTAGCCCCTCATTCTAATGAGGAGTTTAAGAAAACCAGCAAAGTTTCTGAAAAACGAAGAAAGAATAAAACTGAATCGTTTCTGCCTCCAGAAAAATCCGCTGTAATGGAGTTAGATGCGCAAAGGAAGCGATTAGATGAGTTGATAGAGTCTTTGGAGAATGAAGTGACGGCGCCCAAGCATTGGAGTTTAACCGGTGAAGTAGGTGCAAAGCAACGGCCTTTGAATAGTTTGTTAGAGCTGCATGTAGATATACCACAGTACTACAAAAACGTAGAAGATGGGAGCATGGGAGAATTGGCCACGTTAGCAGAGGAGAATGAAGAGGGATCTGCTACGGCAGGGGATGCTAAGATGGCTACCGGTGATGTTTCGACGATGATAGAAGCCATTGTCCGGCGTCGCGTTGCCAATCTATTATTTGATGATGTTGAAATAAAGAATCCTCCATCGCAGCAAGAGATTACTACAACAAAATCAGGTAAAAACATCGCGCTCCCAAATCGATCAGCTGAGGAAACTGAGGCGGCTGTAGAGACTTTGGATTTCCAAAAAAATCGTACTGGTTTAGGAGAGGTTTATGCTCAAGAGTATGAAGAGAAGGTTCTACTGCAGGATAGTGCTCAAACTAAACAAATGGATGCGGATCGCAAGGTTTTAACGGATTTGTTTGCCAAGGTCATGCATAAGTTGGATTCTTTGTCTAATCAGCATTTCATTCCAAGGCCCATTTCAGTCAAACGCGCTGGAAAATCTGATTCACAGCTAGCAAACCATATCCCTACGGTGCAAGTTGAAGATGCTGTACCTGTTGTATTTTCAGAAGCACTTCGTCAAGCTCCTAAAGAGATAGTATCCTTTAATGCCGAAAAGCAATCTCATGAAATGACAAAAGAAGAGCGGCATACTCTTCGTAGTAAGCGAAAGGATCGTAGGCGTAAAAATTTAATAACACGGGTAGAAACGAGAGAATTGACTTTGGAGCAAATGATGAAGAGATCTCATGATTTGAAATTTAAGAACAAGGCCCAAAAAGCGGAGCGAAAGTCTATTTTTGAAACAGGTTTAACACCGGAGCAACATCAGCGCAATGAAAGGAAAAATAGTAGAAAACGAGTGCGTTCTTCCGATTTGCTTACTCAGGCAGCTGTTCATAATAAGAAAGTTGCTTTAAAAAAAGCAAAAATTAAAGTATCATGATGGTCTCTTTACCTTATTCATCATCTACCAGAGGCAAGAGCAATGGAGAAAAGGTTACGGCTAAATTGAAGATATACCCCTCCCCTCGCAGAGTGCAATTTCTATAGATGTACATGGTGTGGATTAAAGGGGAAAATAAGATTGCTTTAACGAGAGATAAACATTTAATGGAACAGATCGATGATAAGAAAAAGGCAGAGTTACAGTTCTATTTGAATCGTTTTGAATGCTGATCGGTATCCTTATACAACTGTTTTTTTACTTTTTACACTGAATTTCACTGACATAGTCGTTTTAATACCGATGCTTCTAGTTACACGCTTACAAGCGCAATATTTCATGGTTGCTATTTTCCCGTCTTCTCTGGTGTAGTACACCAGGTTCTACTTTTAGAGTATGCAGCAAACATGCGGAGTAAATACGGTATAGTTTTGCAACTCTTAAAAAATCTGGAAATATTAAGAAATCGATTGATTCTCCACTTACGATAAACATTGCATACGATGCTACGCTCTCTCTTTTACTATGATGGCGTGTAGGAACCTTTCCAGAGAAGCATGACATTTAGTTTGATAAAGTCTCATCCTTTTTCTTTTTGTGCAAAAAGAAGGCTCGAAATTTACCAGGATTGGTCGTAATCTTTCTATGGACGTAAGCGATGTACACCGATTTTCACAGTCTTACTTCTACAAGCGGAGTTCCTCCTATATGTATGGTTTGAAGTTTTCGTGCTTATGGCTACGTTGCAAATCTACTGTACATGCTTCTCATTGCTGACCAAATAAAGAGCGCAAATATTCTTGTGATATGGGCAGCCATTTTTACGTTTTTTCAGCAATATCAACTAGGTATTAAGACATTTTGAAATTACATTTTATTGCTATGTCGCATGGGGACAGGTCAACTACTGCAACCTAAAAATTTCGAAACTCTTCAGAAATGTTTTAGCTAGTTCACACTTCTTCCCTGCTATCATATTTGCACAATGTAGGGAAAGAATATACAAATAGCCAAAAGAAAGCCCGATTTCACATCGTAGAGATTTCCCATGCCACTCTAAGCAAGCGGGTAGGTGATAGAAAATTAGAGCATGACAATTGATTGTGTAAAGTTGCGCAAAACGGGGCTACGTTTCTCTCTATAAGGAAAAATGGATTCTCATAGCCCATCAATTCCGGAGAGTCACATTTTTCCGTACGTACTAGTAATCATTTTTTCATCAAAAAGATACATTAAACGCAAATACAATAAATAACAGCGCCTCGAGGTATGGGCATCAAGACAAAGATGGAAATTGTGAGGGTAGAATCGATAATACCCTCTTCAAGTTTTTCTAAGCAGCAAGCAAATTTGAATGCTTGAGTGAAATTAGTTGTCATGTAATATTTACAAACAAAACAAAAGGTTTTACTCTTTTATTATCAGAATAGGAAGGATTACATTTCCCCTAATGCTGATTGGTTCTAAAGAATTTACTAAAACAACTAAAACGAGCATTTACGTATTTCCAACTAAAACGTTGTTAATGGGAATAAAGATCAATTTTACAAGAAATCCTATGATACCCATGGCAAGGAAACCAATTGCACAGGCGCCAGTTACTTGCCTGAATTCTCGGGGATCGGGCTTCGTGCAGCGCCGAACTAATCGAATGCTATCCAACGCAAACGAACGCAATGTCATAATGACATATCCCAGAGGATGTGCAGGGTCCCGCAGGGACGAAGGAAGCGGCAATTTCACCATTGAAAAAACCTGAAATTGCAGTTTATTGCTTTCCCGGAGGAAAAACTCGAAGAAGAACAATCTTTATTGAGATGAAGGACTAGCCCTTAATGAAGGATTGCTTCAATAACAGGAGGTCTACTTTTAAATAACGAATCGTTATTCAGGTCTATCAGTCCAAGGAAGTGATCCAGATGAAAAGATGAGTCGTTACTTATCTTCACGACCAGACAAGAGAAAAGCAAGAGAGAGCAAGTTCAACAGTATATTCTATAATGGGTATGGCCATTTTCTTTCATACCACGTTCAACTGTCATCCAGGAAGCATAACATCTGTTCAACAATGTACCTGCCCCTGAAAAGCGTACCGGTGTTTTCCATAGCGGGCATCACAGGGATAAGGCCGTGCGTGAACGCTCACCACTTTCTATGTTTACCACCGCTTTGCGTGGTTAAAACATTCGCTAAGAGGTAGCTGCTTCATCTAATTCCCTTATTAGAAAGGCATTTCTACTTTATCCTCAGATGCTTATTGAATTTTATTAAAGCAACAAATGAGTGCAATAGTCATGTTTCCTAATAGCCTTTGTTTTGATCATTTTAGGTTGTATTCGTCTACTCTTTCACTAATGTGGGGATTCATGTATAATAGGATCTTGTTATTGCATCTAATACACTAATAGAATTCTTTTCATTGGTAAAGATTTCCGCAATACAAAGTAGCTTAACCCAACGAGTATAATGCGAGTGCTAAAACATGTCATATCACGTGAAACTGCACGCTAACAGCATGTTTAATTTTATGCGAGACTGCATTTCCTTTAGTACAGAAGAGTCTATAAAGAAGGTCTATTCATGAGCTCTTGTGTACGGTAAAATTACATTCGTTTGTTGAAATGCAACAAAGCTGAGTAAAAATCCATCGCATAGTAACGAATACTAGCAACGAAGGATGCCTCACTTCATCTACTCGTCCTACGCATGGTTCATATTTTGTTTTGATAACCCATTGAAAATATCTTTTCAAACAAAATTTGAAAAGCTGATGCAAACAAGCATACAAAAGACGCTTTTAAATGAAACATTCTTCTGTAAGGCAATTCAAGTACTACAAAAACCCATACAGGTCTTAGCCAGCTTTTATAACTTAATGAATGTATATTCCAAGACTGCACGCATCTGTAATGTAGCAAAGAATTTTCGGTAAATCAGTTAAAACTGCTACGTAAGAGAAACAAATTACACATTTCTCTAAGGATTAAGCTGAAAACAAGATGGGCGTTCCGGTTCAAGATATCAATTTGTTGAAACTTGCATGTCAGCTCTTGTCAATTCAGAAGTGAAATATTTACTCCTTAAGAGAAATCACCAGTAAATTCCCCTTAGCAGAGGCAATAAAAATTATTTTGATTTTAATGCTTGCTAGTTTCCCAAATAATATGAAATCAACCATACGACAACAGGCTGCTATAAGAAAATTCCAATTCGCTCACACCTTACTGAACTATTGCATTTTTTCATTTGTAATACAGCAGATGCGCAGCTAGCTCACACTATAAATTGCTTAATTTTTTATGCATCGTTCTAAAAAGAAAAACGTTTTTTCCGTTTGCAATAGCGAAGTTTAAGCTTTCTTTAAATTTTTCTAAAACTTTAAGCAACGCAATTTTTACTAATGAAAATGAATAGTTTAGGTCATGGAAAAAACGGTTCTATTTGGATATAATCTAATACAGGAAATCATTTATCTCGCCAAGTGAATATGATCAGAGATTTACTTTATACTGGTTTGCTATTTTGTAATCACTTGTTTATTATCTTTTGAGTTCGATAAGGAGCAGAAATCAAAAAACGGCAAAAACTGCATCATTCATAAAAGAGGCTACATTCTAAAACATTTATTCCTGTCGAAATACAATCTTAAATTAACTACACTTATAACTGAATCCAAATAAGAACAAATAGTTATTCATTGAGATAGTGCGATTTTAAAAATGACTTCTTGGAATTCTTAGCCATATTGTTGTAAGCTCAACTGCTAGTAACTACTTCCACCAGAAATTGCATTGCCCTACCACTACGTTTGAAAAGAGACACTGTTAATCCAACAATGCCACCAGCATACTAACATCATTCCTCCCCAATATCCGTTTCAATACCAAAATAGATGGCTTCCACAATACCAAATAGATAATTTCGCAATTTAAAGGTTAATCACCAAATTAACATCGCCTCGACTAATTATTCTCCAGAAAGCTTACAGGAGATAAATAAATGGCGCGCTCATGCCTTAAATTATCTGCTAGAAATATTTCCGGCAAATGCTGCTACCACGGCAACTACGTTGATATAGGCGATCAAAATAAATCAGAAAAGTGGAGCAGGAATCCATAAAATAAAGCAGCATGTGAGGCATTCCATAATACCCAAAATTAGAAGAATAAATGCACTCACTTGATCAACCAAAAAAGTGAAGATCCTTCAGGAGCTCATTTTAACAAGCAGGGCGCGTATATTTTTCACGCATGACACACAAAAAGCGCAACGTCAGCATTAGCCAATCAAAAAGGAATAAACTACCCAATTCAAAAAAAGATGAGTGCAAAATGCTATGAACAAAGAAAGAATCAGCTCGAATCTCTTTTGTGCGTTTCACAGCATTTTCAAAATTATTTTAAATAAGAATAAGATAATTCACAGCAACGCCATAGATACAATGAGCATGAAAGGCTACAAAAATTTCAGTCCATTGCGGATGCAATAATCGAAAGAGAAACGCAGAAACTTGCTGGTACTCATGTAACCATTTCCTTTTACAATAAAATGTTCTCAGAGCCTTTACGAAAAGAAAAAAGAAAAGGTTATCAAAAGCCTGAGAGGATACGAAATATCAAAGTGATTTACAGGTTTACTTCCCCGCAACAGCTATACATTTGCAAAAGAATTTCCATCGTTACTTTGCTCGAGAAGATATCAATAAACGAATCTGAACACGAGAAATAAGATTGGGTGAAAAATTAAAGAAAGAAAACAAGAGAGATAAAAATCATTTGAAACTATACAAACACAAGGAAGCATCATTTTTTTATAATACTCTAAGAAAAATGAACCCCCTTCATGCTTTCAATCACAAGTAAAAAGATTCTCTAACCTCTTTATATCTCACAGCGCATTGTTGCCTCGATTTTCCTGGAATGGAATTCGCTATGGCAGTCCAACGTTCACTGATGGGTAGGCTGGCTGGAAATTTTAATAAAGCTGCTTCCAGAGCCTAAAGTACAGGAAATGCACTCTATCTTATCTAATAAAAATTGAAAAAGAGAAAGAAGGGGATACGATACGGCAGAAAGCTACGATAGCTTCCTCCGGTAGTAAATTTACGAGGAAACATAAAGAAACTAGGGCCAAGAAACAGCGTGAGTCCGGTTGAGAATAAAACAAAAAAGTAGAAAATTTCACACATTTAACAATCCATACGTTTTTCTTCAGTTCCTACACCTGAAGAGAGTACGTTTCAACATTCTCAAAGAATTTTCAACATTTCTTAACAAAAAAGAAGTCCTAATATCTTTGAATGGAGTGTATATAGTAAAAACTAAGAGGACAGGTAAATTTATAACAGGCAAATACAGCGAATACAACACATACAAGTAATTAAAAAAAGAGTAATATAAAAAATTATAAATAAAAAAGAATTTCCCCTCTTATCGCCCTCTCATAACTTCACCTGCTGTTGCTCGCGTGTCCATTCAGAGAAGGATTTGGATGCCTCAGATTCACTTACAGAAGTAATCAACGAGGCAGCTGCAGGTATAGTGGATTCTTTCTTCTCAGAGGCAATTCCTTTCATTTGTTTCGCATGCATTTCGTTTGTAATCTGCAAACAAAAAATAGATTCCAACTTTGATAGTTCCTCTCTGCTCTGTGTAAATCTATTCGTCGTTTCTTCTCTGAAAAATGACCATACATAAGGCATACTCTCTATCTACAGATAAAACATACTCAAATGGATTAAAAATAGACGAAACAGGTTCACAGCATTTTTTTGCAAAATAAAATATACAATAAATTCTTTACTTTATCAAATTGGCTTCCTAAGGATTTCAGATTCGTTTTCTGCCCTAATTCTTTTGTTTTAGCAATAACCTGTAAAAAAAAATAAAATATATATAAAAATATAAATCCTGACAGTATTTTCTTAAATTTGTTCATATTTATGGATCCATCGCCTCTTTTTCATTTTCTATAGAAAAAACAGGTATCCACCCACCTCTCCCTCCTCATCCTTTAAGAAGAACCTAGCAGGTGTTGGATAGCTTATGTTTCAAATTTTTCTTTAACCAAAGTCTATATAGTTCTACTAGAAATACAAAAAATACAGTTCCACACAGGATTCAAACAAATAGAATTTCATTCTATCTAATCCATTCCTATAAATGAGATTTCTAAAGTTTTGAGATGTACCTGTTCTGTAGATTTTGTAGCAACAAAATCTGCAATTTTCTGCCATCGATTTACAATTCCACCAGGAAAACGTTGCAATCCCTTTGCTAATAGAGATAATTCCTCCAAGGTCCAGGCATGGCTTGTATTTACATTTTCTTTCTTTTCTTCTATCTTTGGAGGAACAATGGGTGTGATTTCTTTGAAAGAGGAAAAAGAATCCTATTGGAAAAAAAAATTAAAGGGAGAAGAAAAATAAAAAATGAATAAAATTACAAAAGAATATATACACAGAAGGAGGCTTATGGAAACAAATAAAAGGCTACACGATGAAAAAAAGTAAAGAAATCCATGCCTTTCCTTCCCCTCTAAAAAAGAGTCGACAAACTATATTTTTCATTGTAAACAAAAGATACTAAACACCATTTTCTCAAATTCAAGCCTATTCTCAAAAATATCTCCTCTCAAAATTATATATATATATATAATTCCCACAAAAAAGTGTAGAGGACATACAGGTGAACCTTGTTATTATGAAAAAGTGGGCTACAAGGAAACCGTGAGCACTGTACATACATCTCCCCACCCCACCCCCCACCCCCTCACACATTCCCATCCCTTTCTAACATCCTCTCCCCTCCCTCTTCTTACTTCTAATCGTGATTTGTTGCCTCCCTCTAAGTTGGCAGAAATAGTATTACAGTGGGTACGAATACAATGGGCTGCTGTTGCTTTGGATTCTGTAGAAAGAAAAATCCATTCCTCCTGTGGAGAAAGAGAGGGTGGAAGAGATGCTGTGAGCCCTCCTACCGTTGGAGTGGCCGCACGTGCGCCTTCTGTCCACACAATACCAAAAATCTCTGCAAGTTCTCCACAAATATTTCCCAATTCTGCAGGTGTACAATTCAAGGCAACCGTTTGAATATCATAATCCGTTAGATGAAGAGATAAAACATCTGTTTGTTGTCGAAAGCATTGCCGCCTGACAAGAGAAAGATAGAGCAAAAATATTTTAGAAGAGATGAATGGGATGAGAAATGAGATGAGAGGAGATGGGGTGAGAGGAGATGAGATGGGATGAGAGGAGATGAGAGGAGATAAAATAAGTGAAGAGATGAGAGGAAGTAAGTGAAGAGAGGAAGTAAGTGAAGAGAGGAAGTAAGTGAAGAGAGGAAGTAAGTGAAGAGATGAATGGAAGGAATTGCGAGAAAAATAAAATGGAAAAATTGTAAAATAGGATAAAACACAAGAAAAAAGAATGCAATAAACTATTTTTCAATAAATAGCATAGATATCTACTTCACAGATTCCACAAAAGTATAAACAAAAAATAAATAAAGATTTCTCATTCTCAAAAATATTCAAATTTACTTTTTTACCATTTCTTAATTTGTTGTTTTGTACGCTTTCGCATATCATTTTGTGCTTGTACTTCTTCCTCAATTTTTTTCTGCTGTATTTCTTCTTCTTTTCTGACAAATCATCCACAAAATAGTATATAAACATGGTTTCAATGTACATCTTTATTGAATCTCATCTTCTCATCCTCTAAATGAAATTCAATAAAAAATTCACAGCATCTTCTTTACCGTTTAGATTCCAAGAGAGCTTGTTGTTTCTCTTCTTCTTTCTTTTGTTCTCTACGAAGTGCATCTTTTCGTTCATTTCTTTCCTTCTCAAGACGTTGCTTTTCAGCCAAAATACGAGGATCTCTATAAATAGATAGAATAGAAAAAAGAAAGATAGAATTAGGATGAAATTCATGTAAAAAAGAAAAGATAGAATTAGGATGAAACAGAGATATAAACAAATAAAAAAGAGAGAGATTTATATATACGTTTTAATATATGTGAAAAGAATTAAAATCCTCCACTTTAGTGTTAGATAGAATACTCTCTCTCTCTCTCTCTTTCTCTTTAAATTCTCTCATCTTTAATTTTTTATTTATATATATATAAAAAAAAAAATAGAATTTAAAGAGAAAGAGAGAAGAAGATATCTCTCTTTCTTTTTTATTTCTCTCCATCCATTTAATTTATCTTCATTGAATTTTTTTTAATTCATGAAACATCTAGTTTTCAAGAATGAATGAAATTTTCAAAACAAAAATACTTACTTAGAATAGGCAAGATTAACTAAGGAATGAATTCGAATATATTCAAGTTTCAAAAGTTTTTTTTGAATTTTTCGATTTTCTCGATCCATCCATCTGATATAAAAAATAATCAAAAAAGAAGAAAAAAAACAAATTGTATTCATCCATAAAATAAAAATATTAAAAAAAAAACAGAGAAAATTTCTTATTTCTATTCTTTATTTTCTTTGAATTCACACAAAAATGTACAAAAAGTGGATTTCTATAAAAAATAATATTAAAAAGAAATGAGGCTATCTTTCGATGCATTTCCACATGAAAAGAAAAGATTCTATAAATAATATAAAATACATCACCATCATCCTATTTTTCTACCAAAGGATTATTTTTATATTTCAAATAAAGGTGAAGAAGATAAAAAGATAAATAAAAGACAAATACATATGAAAACAAATAAACAAAATTTTGTAAAACTTAAATAACATCCAAATATTAAAATAAATATATTTTTAATGAAAACATAAAATTACCTTCGTTCTATTCGATCTTCAGCATCATAGAGATCATGTTTATCATCCATACAAAATTCTCTCCAAGTTTCAAATTGAAACCAAAAATCATAAAAGCGCTTTACATTTTGAAGAGATGTATCCACATTTCCAAGAAGAGGAACCGGTTTACGTGTAGACCATCTATTAAAGAAAAAAAAATTCTTTTCAAAGAAATCTACAGGAGACTCTTCATCTAAAGAATTATTTAAAAACAGGAATGAAATTCCATTTCAAGAAGAAGAATCCTTCACCTCACACACTCTTAAAGTTTGAAAAAGTGGCTTACTTTGCATTTCTACGAAAAACAGGAGATAGTATATGATAAAATGAATTTTCATCTACAATACTAGATCCATCAGGGATGGCATCCTCATAAGGAAGAGCAGAATCGTACGTTCGCCTCAATTCATCATCTGTTGAGACAAGAAAATATAAAATCCACTGTAAATTGCAGTGTTTCCTCCAATAGAATTAATTGTATACAAAATGAGGGTTAAAACCAAACCTAGTCTCACAAGAGAGCCTCCCAATGCTTTTGTATAGCCAGAGAATTATTCAAAACCTAGGCTTTCAAAGAGAGAGAGTAGAGAGAGAGTAGAGAGTGAGAGTAGAGAGAGAGTAGAGAGAGAGTAGAGAGTGAGAGTAGAGAGAGAGTAGAGAGAGTAAAGAGAGAGAAAGAAAGAGAGAGTAAAGAGAGAGAAAGAAAGAGAGTAAAGAGAGAGAAAGAAAGAGAGAGGAACTCGTTTCGTTAGGTTTCTTCCTGTCTCCATGGCAAAAAACTAGAAAAGAGGTACAGAGGTTCTAGTAAACATCTTGTGTATACCTCCGTGACTTCTACAGACACTCTCTACGATTTTTGTGTGGCATGAAGGCAATCATTTCCCAACGACGCGGTGTCTCTCCTCTACACACGTGTACACTCTCTATTTCAAAGTATCTATTCATTTCTCTTCAAAACATACTAGAAAGAATTTCATAAGCCTCTTGAATCTTCAAAAAAGCTTCATTTTCTTCGGAAGAGGAGGGAGCGCCTCGTAAGGGAAGCGATACGTTCTGAGTGCCACTTTTGGTAGCCGATCGTCCATTCAACGAGGTGGATTCACAAGGAGAAACATCCCTTTTGAGAAGCCCACAAGGTGCACTATCTCCGGTAGTAGTACTGGAAATTTGCGTATTTTTATCAGGATGATAGCGTACAGCCATGAGACGGTATTGCTTACGAATTTTTTCAGAAGAGGCGGCTTCATCGACTTCCAAAATATCATAGAGATTTTCACCCTTTAAAACCGTTTGCAGCCATCCGGAGGAAGGGCCTTTCGCTGAACGACTGCTCGAGGAGGATTGCCCTTTTCCACGCGTAACTCCACCTGCTGTGGTGGAATATTCGTTTTCTTCTACATTCTTGCCCTTTTTTCCATTTTTTTTTCGTTGCGTTGGATTCTCATCCGTGGAAGATGTCTCCTTGTTTGAGGTAGCATGAGGACGCTCGTAACGCTCATAAAACGCACGGCCAGCAGCCTCTAGAGCTTTTTGAAGAAGGCATATCCCACAGTAAACAGCTGCGGAGGAGGCGTCACTGCCTGTCGAAGGTGCTGCGAGGAGGGGAAGATAGGAGCGGTAAGAAGGGGAAAGGTAATACTCAAATGTAATGAAAATTGAAGGATCTGCCCCAGGAGACTCTGGGGAATACGAAGGAAAAGCGATGGACATTGCTCACTAAAAGATTCTGAAGGGAGCACTAATGTTGCATTGTTTTACACAAAACAAAGCAGGCGTCGACCAAGCAAAAAAAAAAGAGGCTCACGAAAGTTCGATTTTGCTGTACGTACATGCCAAAAAAAAAGAGAGGAAATTCTCTGCCAGGCAATAAAATAATAAAACACTGGCTGCAACTTCCCACGAAACGATGCAACGTAGAAATTGCTTAAGTTTTGTAATGCAAGAAAGCTTCAAATATTAAAACGGGCATTGCTCTTCTGCTTCCATCAAAAAACGTATTGCCTTGGTTCATTTTATTGAATTCGTATGATGCGAGTAAAAAGACAGAAGTATTGCAATAATGCTTTCAAAAATAGGATTGCGTACAGTCCTAGTTTTCTTTTATATTCCACGTACAAAAAAAAATAAAAAACACCGATTTCCCTCAAAAACAAGCTACAATGTTAGGTGACATTTGTTCGCTTCTACTAAGGAATGCCAAATAAAAGAGTTATTAACATAAAGGAAGAAAATTTAAAAGGCAGCCGGCACAAATTTGGTCACCTCAGTTTTGTTTGTCTTCAATGATAGGCCTATAATTACTCTCATACACAAGTTCGCAAGTTAAACACTTACCGGGTCTACAATACGTTATTGAAATTTGGCATGCGTCGTTCTTTTTGCAGGCGCAGTCAGTGAAACAAAAGAGGGATGGCAAAATATTTATATCAAAACAACAAAGTTGGCAATGACAGAGTAAGAAGTTGTAGAAAGTCATTCAAGGAAAGTCAGAACATGGCAGAAAAGAAGACAGAAAGGAAGAAAAGTAGACAAAGAGGAGAAGAGGATGGTAGAAGAGATTTTCTGTGAGTTGAGCTACGACTGTCAGCGACACAAAAAGAGACCTAAGCATTACTCTTGCCAACCGAGAGGTGGAATTTGCTACAATGCATCGCGCAGCATTGAAAAATTCAAAAAAGAATAAAGCGACCGATGGCAAGCAGCTAAGAAATTCTACTACACTGTTGAGCGCACATCTTTCTTTCCCGCAGTATCGATCAAATCCATTTGATTACAAATAAAAAATTGAAAAGACGTACTTTTTCATTGCACTTAATCAAAGTATACAGAATAATTGAACTTATAACTAGGGAATCTTGAAAACAACATCTTGAATGGTTTGTAAATGCGAGCATTTTACATACGGCAAGTCGAGGCACTGCAGAATCTCCATTTACCACTTAGCGTACTCATTATTAAAAAAGTGGATGCATATACCTATGCTCGCGTTTGACTCTTTTTTTCCGTTATTAGGTCGTAAGGCACAGGAAATATTAACAAAATTGAATTGCTTTCCGTTGTTGCATCGAGATCATGGTCTGTTTTTTGAGAACAACTGAGTTACAACAACTGTATTTCTAAATTAAAAAGTAACAAAGCGAAGTACATCAAGAAGCATATTTCTTAGGCAGTAGTACAAAAACAAAATTGAAGATATGTATGAAACGATAAAAGAAATGATTTATATGGATTAACTTTGATTAATATGCTTGCTACCTTAAAAACTGAAAGGAATGATGCTTTTAATGAATTGGTCGAGTTATCCAGGTGCTTTGTACTAAGCTCAAAATTGCAGAATTGAAGAAAAGAATATCAGCCGATGATGGTAATACTACAATTGTTTTTGATAGGTGCTTAGTACATGCTTCCTTTAAGCATGAAAATAAATTTACTCAGAATAAATACCTTGCAAGCATGAAGGCATTCCGAGCATTGTGAAGCTTGCCTTTTCCCTATTACATTAGTCCGGATATCCGTCGAATTAACCTTGAGAACAAACAATATACTTCTTTTATAATTATAGCTTTTTTTTTACAATAAATCTTTAATTGCTAAGTACTCAAGAAACAAGAAAAACTCGAATAGAAAATTATGTTCATACTGTAAGAGCGTTTACACAAATTGCCTCGTTACAAATTGCACCCTTTCGGCATTATAGATAATGTAATAAAGGAAAAAACAGAATTTCTAGCATTTTGCATGCTTCCAGGACTCTTCTTAAATGTTTTTTTATGATCAAACTTAGCCAACGTGTTCATTGTTCTTTATTTTCCGTTGTTCCTGACAGTACAATTAAATGCAACCCATTTATTGTGCTTAGAGGACAAATTGTATTTGCTCATGGTTTCAAAAGTTTCCTTTTTCGCGCTGTGCGCTTACCCTTGCCCTGGCATGCTCTTAACCGCGTGAAAAAGAGATTGAAAGAAAAGAGTTACCCAAAGAAAAGTAGCACATTTCTTTTTCATTTTTTATGAATTAAAGTATTTTTCATCGTCTGTATCGTGTGTGAGTTTCTTGATCAATCGAGAGCTGGTCCACGTATAAATAAGTACACTTCATCTGCTTTCTTCACTCTACGTCCTGCTTTCGTGCATTTACGCAATACTTTCTTTTTGCTGCATTTGCTGAAAGGACAGAGTTGCAGTATGCTTTTCACTTCCTTTCTCATCATTTGATAAATTAGGTATCGATTGTTGGATGTAAATTTGCATTTCCCCTATCTCTAGGTTGCTGAAGGTAGTTGCATGCATTTGGCTTTAGTGATCAAACCTTATGTTTTGGGGTGGTAGGCTTTAAGATATTTTGGGTTACTCCTGAATAATCCAGTTTCCACATTGTGGCACTACGTGAGTAGCTTCCAATTTTGTCTTGGCGTACACTTCTTTTGAACTGAAAAAGTTATTCTTTACCATACTGCTCTGTGATTAAGAATTGTCCTGCTGCCTCGCTGATTCTATATCTTGTTCAATTTAAGAAGCACCCCCCTATTTACCGTAGAGGTATAGAGAATCAAAAAGAAGAGAAGACATACACTTGCTGAGGTCCCAAGCGTTTCCGCTGTTCCTTTTCCTAAGCTTTTTTTCATTCAATATTTGTAGCAGCAGCAACTGTTTATTTCCCTTTATTTTGTATTAGAATCCGAAACAAGATTCAATCTGAATTTTCGGGAACTTCTTTACCGTAAAAGGAGAAGATATAACGGTGTTTTGTGCACTTCAATTTTTTGCTGCATTCACCCCCGTGTGCTATTTCATCCCACCATCTCTGCCTTTTTGATAGCCTCTATCTCAGAAATGGCATCCGTTGTAAAATTAAGCGTGAAGCATAATCAAACTATCTACGAAGATGTAGAAGTGAATGTGGAGGAACCTGTGGATGTCTTAAGAACCCAACTTTGGTACGTGTTGCTGGATCTTCCTTTAGGGTGTGAATTCATCGTTGTAGCACTGTAAAAGTGATACCACTCCTTTTTTACAAGTGAACACCAAACAAAAGTAATCGAATCACCGAAACGAATGGATTTTTGATCCTCCAAGTCAAAAAGTACACACCCCATGCCTCTATGCCAACCATTTAACGATGAAAGTATATAACGAACAGCTAGCTGTTAATCAGAGATGGAAAGTATGATTGCATGGGTCAAAATAGAGAAAAATTATAGTGTTTTATACATGCACGTGTGCAAAGGAGAAGAGTGAGGATTTAAGAGGGGGCGGCTAGAGTTTATGGGGGGGAAATTTGATTGCGGCAGGGAAATTTTGATCCGCTTTTGACTGTATTCACTCTACAGTATGTAACACTTTCTTCAATGTTAAATTTTTTTTCATTTATAGGACCCTCACAGGTGTCCATCCTGAAAGACAAAAAGTGTTGATCAAAGGATTACTAAAGGATGATACAAATTTGCAAACATTACAATTGAAGGATGGGCAACGCATCGTCCTCATTGGTACCTCCGAAGGAAATGAGATGAAACAGCCAGTAAATGCTCCTGTTTTTATAGAAGATTTATCAATTCAAGAACGCCAATTTCTACTGCAGGAAAATAAGATTGAACCGCTGCCAATGGTGGGTCGATGCTTGCTTTTTTAGTTTAGAAAAGTTGTAGTTTTTAAAGTATTTTATTATTTTAAGTGTGTAGAATCTGTTTAATATTTTAAGGAAGGTACTCTCCCTCTCTTTTTATTTTCTCTTTTTATTTTCTCTCTCTATTTTCTCTCTCTCTATTTTCTCTCTCTCTATTTTCTCTCTCTCTCTCTCTCTATTTTCTCTCTCTCTCTCTCTATTTTCTCTCTCTTTTTTCTCTCTCTCTCTCTCTCTCTCTCCCTCTCTCTCTTTCTCTCTCTCTCTCTCTCTCTCTCTCTCTCTCTCTCTCTCTCTCTCTCTCTCTCTCTCTCTCTCTCTCTCTCTCTCTCTCTCTCCTTCATCTCTCTCTCTCCTTCATCTCTCTCTCTCCTTCATCTCTCTCTCTCTCTACTCTCTCTACTCTCTCTTTAGATTTATGATTGCGTTGCTTTCTTACACCTTTTTGGATTATTTTTCTCTGTAATAAAACGATGGATCGATTCTTTAAGGGATTTTTTATATTTTGTTTTCATTATTGTTAAAAATGCGGATTTTTTTTCTTCCTCCTCTTCCTCTCCCTCTTCTTTCAAAATATACTTTTTTAAAAAATATTTCACATTATTTGTTTCTCTCTTTTTGCAGGGATTGAAGAATTTTGGAAATACATGTTTCCTTAATTCTGTTCTTCAATTTCTAAGACCTGTTAAAAAACTGTCAGAACAATTACAAGCCTATTCAACTTTATCACAGTCGAAGGAATCTAAATTTTTATTAGCTCTGAAACATTTACATTCCATTTGGAATATTTCTTGTACACCTTCCGATTTAGAAAAAGTGGTTCGATTTTATTTAGAATTTTCTTATAATATAGTATAATTTTATTTTATAGTATAATTTTATAATTTCTTTATGTTATTCATTTTTTTATTATTATTTTATAGAATTTTAATTTCTCTTTAGGTATTTTATTTTCGTTTAGTATTTCCTCAGCTTGCCACACATACAAAAATTGGTAAAACTATTTTATAAAAAAAAAAATCTGATGGAATTAAAATAAAATAAAGAATTTTTAAAATTACTTTTGGATTTCTACAGAATTTTATTAAAGAAAAAAAATTTATCTTTATTTTAGAATGAAATAAAAGGAATTCTTTCTTTGATTTTTTTTAAAAAATTTTTATATAAATAATTTTATAAAAAATATTTTTAGTTTGTTTGATTTTTCATTTTTTTATAATTTTTTTTTTTCAAAGAAGAAAATTTTGTTGATTCATTTTTATTTCTTTTGTATTTTTTGTAGGATATTCACAGCAAGATGCAGAAGTAAGAAGAATTTTAGATATTAAAAATATTTCAAACTTTTTCTTTAACATATGAAATTCGTATTTGTTTTTTCAATTGTGGGGATATTTTCTAAAGGAATTTAATTTACTTATTGGATGAGAAGAAATTTTTATTACTTAAAAAAATAAAGAATTTGTAAATATGTTAACCAGGAAAATCTTCGCATCGTTGAGATAAGAGATATACGTTTGTAATATTCTTGGTGTTTTATTTTCTTCTTATACTTTTTTCTTTTTGTTGATTTTTCCTTTTCTTTTTTTCTTATAATTTTAAAGTTTTAACATACTTCTTTTCATAGATTTATTTTTTTTATACTTTTCTACATTTTTTTGTTTGTTTTTATTTCTGTTTTCTCTATTCTTTCATTTTTTTCCAACTCAATTCTCTTCATTCTCTCTCACTCCATTCTCTTAATAATTCTTATTCTCTTTTTCTCTCTCTCACTCCATTCTCTTAATAATTCTCATTCTCTCTCTCTAACTCCATTCTTTCTCTCATTCTCCACTGCTGACGTTTCGTATATTTTTATTATTTTTTATTAGCAATGTCTGAGTTCTTTATTAAACTTTTTGAAGACACAGCTTCCTGGAAATCTCATTGATGAACTTTTTGCTATTTCGATGAATTCTTCGATTAAATGTATGGAAGATGAAGAAGAATTAGAAGAAAAGGGAACAGAGAATTTTTTAGTGCTTCCCTGCCATTTATCAGCCGCTTCTTCTCCTGTTTATGATTTATATGAATCTATAAAAGTTTCAATGGAATCTTCTATTGAGAAAATGTCTCCAGGATTGGGAAGAAATGCAAATTATAAGAAGACAACATCTTTATCTTCTCTTCCTCCTTTTCTTTTGGTGCAATTTGTACGATTTGAATGGAAAAAAGCTCAAGGTCTCTCCAAGGCTGGCAGAGCCAAAATTTGCAGAAAATTGATATTCCCTTCCTCTCTCGATTTATTTGATTTTTGTTCAGAGGTTTGTATGTTTCAATATATATATAGAAGTAATAATAATTTAAGAAAAAAAAAATATTTTTCCTTGTGTTTATTTTGTATAGGTTTTTATCTTAACATGTGTTTTTTTATCTTCCTTTCATTTCTCTTACATTCGACTCTTTATTTTTCTTTTTTAAAATCAAATTTTCATTTTTGTTGTAAATTTAGAGTTTTACTTTTTATTCTTTTTTCATTGGATTGGAATGCATTCTATCCATGAGATTCTTGGTTAAAAAATGTATCCTTTTCCTTACTTAAATATATTTTTATTTATTTATATATTTTTAGGATTTACAAAAAACATATTCAATGGGAAGAAATATTATTGCGGCTCGAAAAGATCGAGAAATGCATTCAGCGGCGGCCGATACTCTCCCTGTAGAGACAACGCCAATAGTGCCTCCAGTAGAGACAACGCCAATAGTGCCTCCAGTAGAGACAGCCCCCTCTCCTCCAAATGAAATATTTGATGGAAAATATGATTTGTGCTCCATTGTTACACATCGAGGAAGGGCTGCAGAGAGTGGACATTATGTGGGTTGGATAAAAAAAGATGAAGAAATGTGGCTGAAGTTTGATGATGATCAAGTATCACTTCAAAAATGGAGTTCTATTGATTTATGTGGTGGTCGTAGTGATTATCATATTGCTTATTTATGTATGTATAAACGACGTTCTTTGGAGGTTTCTGAAGAAGAATTGGCTACCATAAAATCAATGTAAAGAAAAGAAAAGATTTCTCTTGTGAAGGTTTTTATTTTTTGTTTTCTCAATCGATATTTTGTGAATTTTTTCTTTTTATCCACATTCCTTCACGCACTCTTTATACATTCTCTTTAATATTTAATTTCTCTCTGCATCCTCTTACTCTCTTTACACTCTCCCCACCAGGCTCTCCCTTTCCGCACTCTTTCTCTCCCTCTTTTCCCATTCTCTCCCTCTTCTCCCATTCTCTCCCTCTTCTCCCATTCTCTCCCTCTTCTCCACCACTTCAAAACATTTTTTTTGCAAAAATAATTCTTTATTTTATAATTACAACTAAACTACAGGTGAGGAATCAAATTTTCTCCTCCCAAATAGGCGATAAAAATGTTTTTGAAAAAGATATACTTTAAAATAGAATATAATTTGTTTTGGATACTTTTATTTTAAAATTTGGAAAAAAATCTCCCCTTTTTCTTTTTTAAATAGAGTTTTCAATGTATTATATTTAAAAAAAAATTTAATTTATAACATAAGAAGTGTACTACAAACTGTATCAAACGAAAATAAAAAATAGAGATTAGTTCTAATCTATAAATTAAATAGTATTTTTAGTTTTATTTACTAAAATAGGAGAAATTTCTTTATTTTTTAGGAAAATAACTTTTAAATTATTTTTTTAAAAAATTGAGGAGACTTCGACGCAGAAGAAGTCCATCCAATAAATTTTTTTAAAAAATAATTTTGAATGCAGGCAGTGAAAAATTCTTTTAAAAATTAAAAAAAACTACAAAATCTTCTCAAAGCTATAGAAATGATGGAATGTATAAATGAAAATTATATAAATGGATACAAGAGATTTTTTTTTATCTAAAATTTCTCTTGTATTTATATTTTAAAAATGGAATACAAAAAAAGAAAACTCTACAAATATTTTGTATAAAATGAAGATTTATGAACTCTCTTAACTTACAATTTTTTTTTTTTTTATGAATATATCCACTCCATACCTTTAGTATTAAATGGTAATATCTCTACACTTATTTTTTCAAATTTTTTAACATTTCTCTTTCTCTTTAATTCATTTTTTTTCTTTTTATAATTCATTTTTTTTTCTCTCTCTAATTCAATTTTTCTCTTTCTCTACATTCTCACTTTAATTCATTTTTTTTTCTCTCTCTAATTCAATTTTTCTCTATAGTCTCTACATTCTCACTTTAATTCATTTTTTTTCTCTCTTTCTCTACATTTTTCATATTTTGAAAGAATGGAAAAAAAGAATGGCTTGCGTGTATATACATCTTCTGGAAAGAGAGTTTTCCCTCCCTCAAAAAAATAATAAAAATTTGGAATAAATTGAAAAGGAAATTTACATGAAAGTTTATGTAAAATTTTTTTAGAAAAGAATTATAGTTTTTAATTCTCTATTATCTTATAGAATGAAGAAAGGATATGTAAGAGTATTTTTATTGTTTCAAAATGCATAACTTCTCTGAAATATTATATAAAAGAAGAAGAATAAAAATCAAACAAATATCTATAAATAAGAGGAGAAAAATATATAAAAATACACAAGAAACTATTAAATAAAAATTCTATTCTTTTGAAAAAATCATCAAAAAATAGAATCTGTGTATATACGTATCTTCATTGATACAAACATATTCATCCAAAAAAATAAAATATAATTTATTCAATTTTTTCTTTAATTTCCTTCCAATTCAATTCAAATAATTTTTATTCAAAGCTGCCTCGGTGTACCACGGCGTGTTAATTTATGTACCGCTTCTGCCTGAATATTTTATATTTTAAAAAAAATAAATTAAATTTTGTTAAAATATATACTAATTTATTTTTAAATTATTTTAATAATAATATATACTAAATTATTTTAAAACTAGTTTCCATCTAAACTCTTCAAACTATAATTTCTTCAAAGAGATGGAATTCAAATAAGAAAGAAGATATAAATTCACACACACTTTATGAATCTTCTTCTATTCAATTTTCTTAAAAATCGTCTAAACTATACTTGTTTGGGTCCTCTACGTCTCCATTTTAATTGTTCTCTTCTTGACAATTTTATATTTTTAGGAGGCATCGCTGTTGTTCGTACAATAAGACGAATAGGAGAACCTTGAAGAGAAAATTCTTCTCTTATTACATTACGAATTTGACGAATATAATTAAGAGGCAATTTGCCCATCACATTTGTCCACATAACAAACGTAGGAGGACAACAACTCACCTATAAAATATATATCTTTAAAGAAAGAGAGATGAGGAGGAAGAGATAGAGAGAGTTGAGAGATAGGGGGGAGGAAAGAGAGAGTTGAGAGATAGGGGGGAGAGAGAGTTGAGGAGAAAGAGAGAGAGTTGAGAGATGGGGGTGAGGAAAGGGAGAGAGAGAGAGAGAGATGGGGGTGAGGAAAGAGAAAGAGATGGGGGTGAGGAAAGAGAGAGAGAGAGATGAGGAGAAAGAGAGAGAGAGATGAGGAGAAAGAGAGAGAGAGAGTTGAGAGATGGGGGGGAAGAGATAGAGAGAGAGAGAAATAGAGAAAAAATCGAGAAATAGAGAGAGAAATAAGACGAGAGAGAAATAAGATGGAAGAAGTGAGGGGGTTGCGTTGAAGAAAAAACAAAACAAAATTTGAGATAAATTGAAAGAGACAAATATGTAGAGATAAAATCTAATTGAAAAAGAAAGAAACAAAATGAATTAAAAAAAATACAATAAAACTTATCTAAAAAAGGAACTCTAAATGCATTAAATCCAGAAAAAAAAATTTTCTTTTTAGAATAAAATAAGAAATGTAATGAAGAGAATATCACCTGTGTGATATATTTTAAATTACAACGAGAACCAAGCCTCCATGGAGGAGGAAAATGTAAAAGATATGCTTGTAGCCATGCATTGAGTTTAGAGGTAGAAATTCGACTAGTCCATCGTTTATGAAGAAGCTATCAAAAGAGAGAAAAAAAAATTATATAAAATATAAAGAAAAAGCGGAAGAAATATATTAAAAAAAAAGAAAAAAAATTATATAAAATATAAAGAAAAAGTTTGGAAAAAATATATATAAAATGTTTCTCTTTCTACTGGAAAACAAAAACTCTATTCCTTATAATAAAAAAAAAAATATATTTACATAATAGCTCAAAGTATACAGAGTGTGTCTATCCCATTGTAAAGAATATTTGATGAACTATCAAAATAATTCATTTTTTTTCTCAAAGAATTTTCAAATTCTCTCTCATCGCATGCTTTTTCTTCAATCTGACCAACGATTTTCTTATTAAAGAATTCAAATTTTCACCGTTTTGACCGGATGTGAAAATTACAGGACATCCCTTCACCTGATAAAATATAATGAAAACTATTTTAAAAAAATTAAACGTATTCCTCCTTATTAATGAAATGAATTCATTTCACAGTTGTAAAAATGCTTTCATACACTCTACTTCTCTTTTATTCTCTTTGTATTGTAAATTTCTAATTTTATTCTATATATTATATCTCTCTCTCACTTATTCTATATATTATATCTCTCTCTCTCTCTTATTCTATATATTATATATCTCTCTCTCTCACTTATTCTATATATTATATCTCTCTCTCTCTCACTTATTCTATATATTATATCTCTCTCTCTCTCTCTCTTATTCTATATATTATATCTCTCTCTCTCTCACTTATTCTATATATTATATCTCTCTCTCTCTCTCACTTATTCTATATATTATATCTCTCTCTCTCACTTATTCTATATATTATATCTCTCTCTCTCTTATTCTATATATTATATCTCTCTCACTTATTCTCTCTCTCATCTTCTCTCTCATATACATTTTTCTTCTGTCCATCCTATCTCTAAAATTTCATAAAAATTTCATTTTTCGTTATTTTTAAGAATATTTTTTTTAAACTTACTTGAGCTAAACCCACTTCTATACGTTGAAGAATTATTAAACGAATTTTTTTTTGTTCTTTCTCCGTCAAAGCATCCCATTTGGTAACAGCCACAACCAAACATCGACCTTCTTTCTCTGTGACGATATTTCCCAAAGTTAGATCATGAGGAGAAGGACTCTCTCCAGTTACAGCCAGAAGTGCATCCACACAGAGAATGGAAACCTTCATTAAAAAAAAAAAAAATTCTCAATGAAGTTTATGTATCCAAAAGTATACTCTATGAAGAGAAAAAAAAATGATGTGTGGACTATTAAAAATGAGAAAGTTTTTACTTCTTGCAAAATTTTTTTTTTTTTTACAAATTATTTTAGATAGAATAGACTATTTATTTTATTTATTTATATTATTTTAGATACAATAGACTATTTATTTTTTCTATTAAGGTTTCCATAGTTTCATGGATCCATTTTAAGTAACTGATTTGAAAACATTTTAGAGACAAACAAAAATTTAAACTTGGAGATATTCGATATTATATTTTTTTTTAAATACATGGTGTTTCTCTTTGAAATAATTTGTTTTTATTTTGAATACATTTCATAGAATCGTTTGAAACAATAGATAGCCTGTTTAGTTATTTTTACTTTGTACATATTTCTCTCATTCTTTCTTAAAGCTATTGTTTCTCCTTCTTTCTCTCCTTCATCGCATTGCCTTATTTCTCTCCTTCTTTAACTCTCCTCTCCTACCTTTCTCTCTCTCTCTTCCCCTCTCTTCCCCTCTCCTCCCTTCCTCTCCTCTCTTTCTCCCCTCTCTTTCTCTCCTCTCCTCTCCTATCTTTCTCTCTCTCCTCTCCTTCAACTCCTCTCCTCTCTTTCTCTCCTCTCCTCTCCTTCAACTCCTCTCCTCTCTTTCTCTCCTCTTCTCTCCTTCAACTCCTCTCCTTCAACTCCTC